>PVIR01002776.1:0-97550 GCA_004026965.1 Petromus typicus
AATCATTTAGAGCAACTGCCCATTTTCATTAGGATAAATACTATTTTTCAGTAAGGACTCAAAACATCTGTGGTTTAACTCTTTGGAAAAAATGAACTACTTCAAAGTGATAGTATTTGAAGAGTCAAGAGATATATGAAATCCAGAGGTACAAATATAAGGCATGTGTCTGTTTATTTAAATAAGAACTAACACTAATGGGGGAAAAATGAAGCAGGAAAAGTGTAACTTCATGAAGTATTACACCACTATTAAAAGGTGATGCATAAACATTTTATATTAAAATAAGTAATGAGTTTGCTTATGCTTCCCTAGGAGAATATGCAAATATATTATGCAAATAAACATTAGCTAAGTAGAGCCGGCTTACCTCCAAGACTAAGCCTAAAGTAACTATTTAGGATGTCATCACAAAAGCGACAGAGGTTGGAAAGCTGTTTCAGATGTTCTTGTAACTGAACTTTTGGAAACCGTACTTTATAAAGAGGTGCAAGATAACCAAACACATAGGCATCCAACGTAGAAGGCCTAGAAATACAATAAAGATTTTGTAAGTGCACAAGAAAATATAATTTGGGACTGTGTTTAATTTTGCTTTCAAATATATGTCATCTGAAGTATACAATACAATGCTTTACAGGTTTACTGCCCATTTTAGGTTATAAGGACAGACAATGCAACTTTAACTAGTTTTAAAATACCCCTGAAGTTGTTTTAAAATAATCACTTCTTTATAAGAAAATGAAGTTGAAAGTTGCACTCATTTTTTCATGTGCTAAAATAGACTGGAGACAGTTTCACAGTCCCATTAAGCCCACGTTAGATGAGCACTGTTAGAAAACGTGTCCTGGGTCGGGATATAGCTCACTGGCACTTCCATTTGTCTTGTAAGCACAAGGTTGTGAGACTGATCCCCGGTACCAGTAAAAAAAAAAAACTTGCCTAGAGTAAAAACCCATAAAATCTGTCTTTTGGTTTTTTTCAAAAAAACCTTTCTTTTTATTTTTTTTTTTAAAGTAAAAAACTCATCCTTTAGGACACAGGAAGGACTTGCTTTAAATAACTGTTCATGGACTATATGCACACAAAATACTAAAATGATTTTTAAGGGAATGTACTCACATATCTCCAAAGAAAAACTGAGATGTTCCCAATCTGTTCGATAGAAGGTTTAGGCACTCCTTGGCATCTCTGTATATCTAATAAAAGTAGAATGACAGCTCAGAAGTCACAAAGACGACAGACGCTCTCGAACTGCTTTCTAGGTCAGTCCACCGCTGCCCTGTTTCCCGCCTCTTCCCTGGAGAGTAATCCAGACCATACCTGTGCTTCTACTTCTTGGACGTGGTAGAGGGGAGGCTCCCCTCTGGTCAGGAGAATTCTATTCAGTGCTCCCCTAGACATCTTTCCAGGTAGGATCAAACTCAAGGGAAAAGGAATTCGTGAAGCAAACCATGGCTTTGTCACAGTAAAGTAATTGTCACTCTCTACCCAGAATGTGTGGAGCTGGAAAAGTAGAACAAACATATCTCAATGATGTTCTTTGATTAAAAGATTGCTCAATCAAGGTGAGAATCTCTTATAAATGTCTTTGTATAAAGTGACTTTATGTAAGTGTTACAGTCAAAATGATTTAGGATAAAACAAGTTTATGTTTATGAGTTTTCACTCCGTCCCAAACACGCAGAACAAGACCTAGCACTACCACACAGTAGATACAGTCAACATTTGCTAAATGCATGATTTATAATTTAACGAATTTTATTCATTGTAAAAAAAGTTTTGCTTCCCAAAAAAAGTCTTGTTTCCAGACTGAAATTCTTTCATTTTTATAGAACACACACTTGTTGAATGTCTTATATAACTCAGGAAGACAGTAATATAAAATAATCAAGATTAATGTGCAAGTAACCTTCCCTTTTTTAAGCCTCTTCATCGTTTCCCTCCTATCCAGACAGAGTACATTTTCTGTTAAGTCTCTAAAATACCGTAGTATTCACGAATGCTCACCACAGCAGGCAGAAGCTTCTCTTCAAGGAGAGCAATGTAAGCCAGTGTATCTGCCCCTTGTTTTGCCGACAGTTCATAATCAGCATTATATTTCTATGAAAAAACAAAAAAACCAATGCACTTCAGCAGTCAAATAATACCCTGAGGACAAAGAAGCTACATAATAATGGTGTCTGCGATATTAAAAGTGAGAGACACAAGCCCTCTGAAAACTGCTGCACAACGTACTGAAGGATCTTCGCACCATATCGTGCACATAATAAATGCTGTGACTTTAAAATTAAATTATTACTTCTATTTTTCTTAACAGGCTAGTAAGAACCAAAGCATGGACTGTACAAGTGATTGTTAATTTGAAAAAGGAAACAAAATTTCAAGTGGTTGCATTTTTATCCATGAAGGAAACAATATTTAGACAATTCCCAAATTTTACTGACATAGAATGTTTGTTTAAGAAATAGTGGCCAAACCAAATATAATTTTGTACTCATATAAATCTTTACTTCTAAGTAAAAATACATCTGCTCAAACATTTTAAATATATTGCTTCTTAAAACACCACATAAAAATAATTACTATTTGGTGGGCCTTCCAAGCCACACCTAGTACACAGTGTACCAACTACATGAATAAACTGGCAACGCTATCAATAACTGAAATAGTGCAAATACCTAAACTGAATCTTCTTATATATTTCAATAAAATCCAAGCAAAGTGCATAAAAATCCTCATTATAACCAATATGATTTTCAAATCACACTAAAATTCATGCTTTTTCAGGCAGTGACTCTAAATCTATTTTTCATCAAACTTAGGGCATTTCCAGTTGTGTAGAGTTGCAAAACAACAAAAAACAAAACTAAATTCTACCCTATACAGATTTTTTTAAAGATGCAGAAATCAGTAACATACTTCTTCAAAAGGAAACACCCACCTGTTTTCTTAAAAAGTTTAGTATTTTTGCAGGCTGAGAAACAATGCTGTCATCAGTTGTCAAAATTGGTACATCGCCTATAATCAAAAAAGCATTAAAATACAAAGCAACGTTGTGATTTCCCTGAAGAGATACCAATACACTAAAAGCTATACCAGTCAGATATTTGAAGGAGAAAAATGAGTAACTTTTCAGCAGCAACTTTTTCAATCTCAGAGTTCTAGAAACATATTCATTTCTCAATATTTCCACTGATTTGGCTCACAATGTGGGTTATTACTCAGAGTCTGCTAACTATAAGCAACACATCTCCAAGGTCTTGGTAAGAAGAAACAAACCCCAAGGTGCTGTGGCGCTGTTTAGTGCATTTAAATGGAATTGGGGGTGGGGCAGAAAGGGATGTCTTAAGTTTACACTGTACCTCTTGAACCTCTCCAGGTGTTATCTATGACATTGACTTTCAAGGGTGCACCAGAGAATTTGGCATAAGCCTGAAACAGAGTTTGCAACAACACATTTTAAAGTGAATACGTAATGCGAGTCTGCAGTGCAGCTTTACTTCAGTCCCGTTCTTTAAATGCGGAAGTCTCCTGACTTAAGGGCAAAGAACCCGGCTTTTGGGGACATTGTCCCCCAAAGGTCCCGGGGACCCGCAACCCGGAAAGCTTTCATTTCACCGTACAAACAGCTTTACAAAGCTGAGAAACTCAGGGCGGAGCAGAGAGGGCACGATGCTTCCTCTGGGGTCCCGGGGTCACAGGCCAGCTGTGATTCATCGAGAAAAAGCGCACACTGCCGTGCTGCGAGCGGAGCCCGAGCCACCCTAACCCGCGGAGCCGGCATCCTCAGGCCTCGCCTCGGGCCCGCCCTTCTCCCCGCCCCCCTGCCGGCGGGGCCGCCTCACCATCACCACCAGAGACTCGCTGTGCACCGACGGGAGCCCCCAGCCGCCTCCCCAGCAGCTGAGCTCCAAGGGGGCCGCCATCTTGCCGGGGCCGACCTTTACACCCGGAAGCACTTCCTTGCCCACTTTCCGGCACGTGGAGGTGCGGGGCGGACCAAGGGCGGGAGGACGGTGGGGGGAGGGTTGAGCGCTGGTGAAAGCGTCGAGAGGTACTGGCGCCTGGAGGTTAGGCTCCCTGGGCCCAAAATGAGACAGACTCGCCAGTCATTCCACAAATATTTACTGGGTCTCTACGATGTGTCAAATTATGTATACATTACTAGCAATAGGATTAATCCTTTAGTAAATAAGAGGTTTGCTTACCTAATTGTTGTGTTTAAAATGACACGGGGCCAGGGATGTAGCAGACAGTAGATGCTCACTTTATTCGGCTCTTTCCCTCACGTATTTATTACACCTCTACCAGCCTTTCTACTCTCAAGCTAAGTATTAGCTATGTTTATTTGCTCCAGCCTCCTTGAAAGTATCCCTGATTCTGAGATTTATGAGATTTGGCAAGTGAATTCTGGTGCTTTCAGTGCTACTCTTCCATCTGAAATGTGCTTCTTCCCTGTTCAACTGCTCCCTCAAAAACTAACTTTCACTTTTCTTGGAATGACTGTACAAAGGTAGGACCTTCCTCTTCTTTCTTGGGGCTCTTTTTATGTACTTGAGTTGCAGCCTTTATTACTGGTTAAGCCTTTTGCCCTTCACTGTACAGAAGTTGTTTGAGACAGAACAGATCTAACTTCCTAGAATGCTCGGGGGCGGGGGGTGGCAGGTAGATGCAGTTGCACAGCGCCTTGTGCTTAGAAGAGCTTTTCACCTGATGCTTAGCTGTCACTGTCTTCAAATCTTAATTTTTTAACAAAGGGCTGTGGGCCTGCTGGGCAGAGGCTGGTTTATTAAAAATTAAACCTGACAATTTCTTACAGAAAACCTACTAAACAAGAAAGGACTTGGAAATGCCATGATTCAAGTAAATTTACTGACTTGTGGTTAGGACTTGTGTGCTGAGTCTTATTTCTGAATGGGATAATAAATAATCTTTCTGGGATCCTTCAGTTATGCTCCAAGTTCTCTTTTTGATGTTCTTCTGAGATAGATGAGTTTCCCTTAAACAACTGAAAGCTCAAAAAGAACATCTGCAGATTTTCACAGAAGAACTGTTCAAGTATTTGCTAAGCACTCTCACTGTTTACATAGGTGTCTAAATTAGCCAGTTGCTAGTTTTTCATCTTTCAAAAGTTCTTAGTGATGGGAAAGAAAAGACAATAAACTTGAAAAATCATTACTAATACTTCATGGCTGTATATGCTTGGAATATTTTTTTTAATAGAACAACATGTATCGGTACATTTTAGGTACATAATGATAACATTCACCAGAGAAAGTTCACAGTTGTCTGTGGAATATCTCACCCCTTTTCCCTACCTTCTCCCCTCCCCAAGCCCTCTCCCCTTCACATGTACAAAAGCTTTGCTGCCATTTTCCCTTCTATTTTCACGTTTTTTCTTGTGCCTTCTTTCCTTTCTTCCTCTCTCCCTCTTTGTTTCTCTTCCCATTTGAACAGTTTCTTCCCATTTTTCAATATCAGTTATACGTTTTAGTCCTTCTTTCCACTTTCAGTTTCTCACACAAAGGAAACACTATCTTATTTAAACATGCATGTCTGATTTATTTTGCTAAAGAGTGTGCTTTCAGGGTCCATCCGTTTGGCTGTAAATGTCTGAAGCTTATTCTTTGTGTCAGAATAATACGCCACTGTTTAAAAAAAAAACTTGTGTTTTCTATATCCATTCATCAGTTGATGAGTATTTGGGCTGTTTCCAAGATTTAGCTATTGCAAACTGTGCCACTATAAACATGGGTGTGCATATATCACTGTGGTAGGTTGCTTTTCATTTTGTTGGGACGATACCAAGAAGAGTAGCTATGTGAAATGGAACATCTAGTTTTAGTTTTTTGAAGATTATGCAGCACTTATTTCCACAGTGGTTGCACCAGCCAACACTGATAGCACAGTGAAGGATTCCTTTTTCCCCATAGCCCCTTCAGCATTTGTTATTGGTTGATTTCTTGATAGCAGCCATTCTTTCTGTAATGAGGTGAAGTCTTCACATTGTTTTAATTTGCATTTCACAAATGACCAGGGATGATGAATATTTTTTCATGCATTTATTTGCTGTTTCTGTTTCTTCACCTGAGAAGTATCTTTTCATTTAACATTAACATATTGCAGTTAAACCTAAATAACAGGTTTACTGAGCAGCTACTATGTCCAAGTCATTGCAAGGCTCTGAGAAAATGCAGACATATTTAAGACATGAATTCTATCTTCCTAAGTCTACAAAGACCAATATATACATTGAAGGATAACAAATCATTTGTTATGACTGAGTTTGGAGATTTAAATAAAATACTAAAGAAATCCAAAGGAAGGATAATCTTATACAGGACTAGTAGTAAGAATGTGTTCAGTCTCCTGTGTAAAGAAGGTACAATAATTCAACTTTCAGATTCATGTGATGGAACTTCCCTGTTTTGAGGATAAAAATCCCAATTCATAAAACTCAGTCTGCCATTATATACTCAGACATCTAAAATAATTCTACCTGGAGAATCTAGATTCCCTGAGTCTTGCTTTAAAATGAGTGGTGGGGGTTGGGAATATGGTGGATGAACAAAATTACTCGATTTGGCCTTCTCCTTTACTGATGTTGCATATTCCTATGATGATTTTTGTTTGTGTGAAAGAGAAATTAAATCTCTTCTCTTAGTATTGAAGTGAGGCAGAACATAGTTTCAGTGTAGCTCATGAAAGTATCCTTATACACAGGCTTATTTGTGCCTAGTTAATAGCAATTTTTTATTGCTGCAATTCCTCTTGAAGTCTCCATCCGCTAGATTGAATTTTAAAATCCTGGCTTAGCTTGGTTGCACAACCAGGCTGAATACTGTTGCAGAGAACCACGCAGAAAGCTGAACCTCCTGAAATTATGCCTGGTATGGGTACTTGGCTCCGGTGCCTTTTTTTGGCTGCTAAAAAGTATTGTTCAGCGTTCATCAAATCATAATTTCAGATTCTTACCAGGAAGGGTACTATCTGCAAAACATTCATGTATGTGTGGGATGGCTTGAATCACAGCTTGATAATGAGTATTCCAGACAGTGTTTTCCCTGTAAAAGAAACCTTATTTTTCAAAAGATGGATGTTAAAAATGGCTTCTCTAGTGATGGGCTGCTGAGCTCAGGGGACTTGCCCTTGCCATCCATTCCTGTCCTTCCAGTGATCCTTCATGTGGGAAGCCCTAGTGCAGGTTCTCTGAGTGCCCCCTCCCTCCATTCCTGAAATGACCAAAAGTCTGTGAAATGCAGTTGCTGGCAAAGATGAAAAGTGTGATCAGTGATCTTTCAATATGGTCATGTACGGGAAAATTAAAGGAAAAAGCCTTAAATGTCCCCCATAAATCAAACATTCTGTAATTTATTCTGCCTTCAGGTGTGCAGATTCTTAGGGAGAAAAACAAAACCAAAAACATACTGAACAGAATTCAGGGAGAGGGGTTGGATTTGGTGCTTAAATTAGCACTATGCATTTGGGTTAGTCCTTTTTATCTTGACTCTCATATCTTTATTTTTAAAGTGAAGACTGATCTCTGAAGTTCATTCTTTGTGTAATGAATGCATACCAGTAGTTAGCACTTATACAGCGTTTTCTACATGCTAGAAATTGTTGTAAATATGTGTCTGACGTAACTCATTCAAATTTGTAATGACTCTGGGAAGGAGGTCAGTTATGTTCTCATATTCCCAAGGAAAGACACCAAGTCCCAAAGATATTAATTAACCTCCCAAAGTCGCATAGCCGTTATGTGGGAGAGCCAGGATTTGAACCCCAGAAGTCTAATTGCAGCATTCATTCTCTGTCTTAGTCAGTGTCTTTGTGCCTCACATAACCTTTCAATGAGTCTATTAAATGCCAAGTTTCACTCAAAGTGGAGAGATCAATGATTTGTATAACTATCATGACTATTTAGATAACCTTTGTTTGACATTAAGGTATTAAATACATTCAGTAAGCATCTGTATGCTTATCGTTCTGTAAGCCTGTCAGGTAATGAAAGTGTAAGTCTGTGTGTTCAGATGGAGTAGCTAAGGAGACAAAGACTATACATTTGAGGTAACTAGAGACTATCGGAAGGTACTGTCAGGAAGACTACAAATCTAATATGGCCAAGACAAAGACTTTATATGTCCTGTTATGCTTAACAAAGCCCTAATGTGGGACACGAGGTGCCCTCAGACTCTGAGTGCGTAGGATTTAGATTCGCACAGAGGAAAGTGTTCCATGTAGTCAAGCTACCTGAGTAAAAGCACAGAAATAGGAATGACTGTGCCAAAGAGTCTGAAGACAAGTAAATAACCTCAGGAATTTTAACAATTGAGAGACTAATCAGGAAGAATGCTAATTAACAAAAACCAGAATTGGAAGACAAGGGCGTATATAGTATTAAGGAAGCAAAAGAAGAGAAGTTTAAATACAAAATTAATGGAGTCCCATAGTCAAGGATGACATGTGAATACTATTGTTTCATCAACACCATAGGAAGAATAATTTTATAGACCAGTACACCATATCAAATGAAGCAAAAACATGGAAGCTGAAGTAAGGAAATGCTGCTACATGTCAGTGCAAGGTCACTTGGCACAATTGCACCGAGCATGTTTCAGAGGAGGTTGTTAAAAGACAAATTGCAAGGGAGTTCTAAAGAAAGGGTCATGAAGAGTAGGGGCAAGTAGATCATGAGGAATACCACAAATGAAAGTAGAGAATTTGAATAGAAGCGAAAGACCAAGGTAAGTTGTGAAAGGAATGACAGGGTGATCTACATACAGATGAAGACCAAGCTGGCTGTTACTAAGTAACAGCCTGAACTGCTGGAGAGAATAGGATCCTAGGAAGGATAGGATTGTAAAAATGAAGAGGATAAGATTATAAATTTGAGCAGTGAGGTTGGCATTGAAAATGAGAGATGTCCTTTATCTGACCCTGGGGACAGTTTCAACAAGAGAATGGACTATTATGTTAACACAAATGAATTACTTTCCAGTTTTCCTATTACATTGGAATAGCTGAAGGAGAGAGAGAGAGGAATTTGGGCCTTAAAAGGAGTGCGAACCACTAAGAGAATATCTGGGGAATTTGTTTATGGTGGGTGGGACCATTGCTGACAGAGCTCCATGTGAAACATAAATAGAGGGCTGTGGATTTAGCTCAGTGGTTCTGGCGCCTGCCTTGCAAGTGCAAAGGCCTGGGTTCAATCCTTAGTAACCACATACAACAATGGTGGGCATGGTGACTCACGTCCATCAGCAATCAGTCCCGCATACTTAGTATCAGGTGTGGTGGCTCACGCCTGTAATCCCAGAACTCGGGAGGCAGAGGCAGGAGAATTATTGTGAGTTCAAGGCTGCGCTCAGGGCCAGCCTGAACTACAAAAGTGAGACCCTGTCTGAAAAAAAAAAAAAAGAAAGAAATATAAATAGAGGTGAGTGAGAGCCACAGACAGGCTTATAAAGATGGGGCTTCAAACAGGTATTGTGTATTGTTTTTAAACTGGAAAATGAGATTGGCATTAGAATATAAGAAGAGCAACTGACATTTTACCTATGTTAGAGCCTTATGTGGATAAATGAGTTTTACTGATTCTTAAAATTTGAGCCAAAAGACACCATTAACAACAGGGATGGGATCATGGGTTCTGAAAGCAGACAGAATCTGTAGCTTCAGCACGCTGAGTACTCAGTAACCCCAAAGTCTAGTTACATTGATGCGGTTGTATGGCTTCTTCCAGAGTCTTTGTTGCCTAGAAGCAGAAGTGGGTCAGGTTTGTTCATTTGCTAGCTATATCAAGTCTATATACAGGAAGGTGAACTTGTGGTATCTTTTGAATTAAATGCAAGAAAATGATAATGTCATTGTCTCAGATGGTACTCAATTTATACTGAGAAAAGAGTAATTATACTTTAAAAGTGAGAAGTAATATAGGTCCTAAGTAAAAATGAGATGTCTACACCTCACTGAAAGTGGTAAAACATGTGTAAGTAAACTCTAATAAAGTATACAAATGTATGTTTTGGCTGAGGGCAACCACTATGAAAATTACAAAGATGTTATATTTATAAATACCAAATGAACAAAAATAGAATTTTTAAAGCGTAAGTAACCCTTAAGAAGATATGTGTGTGTTGAGAAGGATAAGGATGAGGGGAACGATACATGGGAACAAATAGAAAAAAAAATAACAAAACATACTTAAATTTTAAAATATCACTGATTACTATAAATATACATGATCTAAATAAAGCATTTTTAAAAAATTTTAAGTGGATCAAAATAATTCAAATATTTACTGTCTATAAGAAATTTACTTCAGACCTGGGGATTTAGCTCAAATGGTACTATGCCTACCTTGGAAGCACGGAGGCTGGAGCTTCATCCCCAGGAGTGCCAAAAAATAAAATGAAATAAAATAAACATAATGACTTATGTAGGCTGAGAAAATGGATGAAAAAAGTTACATTATGCAAACACTGGTATAACAATTACACAGAGACACAAGTAACAAACTTACTGCGAGAGGAAATTAAAGAAGTCACACCTTTAACAATAGAATCAAGAAATTAAATAGAAATCAATCTAATGACGAAAGTGAAAGACTCTTACAGTGAAAACTACAGTACTCTGAAAAAGATCAAAGAAGATATCAGAAAATAGAAAGTAACCTTTGTTCTTGAGTAGGAAGAATCAATACAGTGAAAATGGCCATACTTCAAAAATTACTATACAGATTTAATGCAGTCTCAATCAAAATTCCAACAACATACCTCATAGAATTAGGGAAAACATTCCTAAAATTTATTTGGAATCATAAGAGAACTAGCAATCTAAAATAGCAAAAGTAATTCTGGGCAACAAAGGCAAGGCAGGAAGTATCACAACCCCTGATTTAAAATTCTCCTACAAAGCTACAATGATAAGAACAGCATGACAAAAGGAAAACACAAACAAACATGTAGGGAAAAGGTAGCCATTTAGCAGTTTCCTGGGACAACCAGTTAAATAGAACTTCTGCAGAGCTCCTTATGCAGAACTCCTGAGTTTCCTTATCACCAGTTCACAGGATGTTCCCTGGGCATCTTGTTAAATTTTGTGTTACTGAATCTTGCAAAGGAGATCTGTTAACAAACACTATGATAGGAATCAAAGAGATCCACAAGGTCTGTCCCAGGAAATGCTGGGGCCCATATGTTCTGTTTTTACCCCTATGCATTGCTATTTTGTACTGGCTCCATTATAAAAGAGTTGTTGGAAGACAGCTTGGTGGTTCAGTCCTCTGAGGCTGTTCTCCTTGCTGGAACTCATCCCCGAGTGCCTCATTTCCTTCTGCGACCCTGGACATACATCGGATTTACACTAGACTTACACTGACACAAATAAAAAACAGACCTGAAAATCAGTATAACAGACTAGAAGATGCAAAAAGAAACCACCAACAGGGTGAGGAGATTAAAAAGTTAGAAAAACAATTTTTACCAGCTATTCCTCAAACAGAAGACTAATATCTAGACTATATAAGGAATTAAAAAAAAAAACTTCCCCAAATTTAAATACCAAATTCAAAAATGGACATCTGAAATAAATAGACACTTCTCAGGTGAAGTACAAACAGGAAATAAGTATATGAAAAAGTGTTGAATATAATTGATCATTTGGGAAATGCAAATTCAAACAACATTCAGAGTCCATCTTACTCCAGAAAAAAATAGATATCATCAAGAGATCAATAACAAATCCTAGTGAGACTGTGGGGGAAAAAGGGACCCATCTCTGCTGTTAATGGGAGTGTGAATTGGTACAGTCATTATGGAAATCAGTGGGGAGATTCCTTGAAAAATTAAAACCAGAGTTCCTATTTTTACCAACTATTTCCCTGCTATATATCTTCTTGAACACATTAAAGAATTATACCATAGCAATATATGCACATCCATATTATAACAGCACAATTTGAAATCGCTTAGAAACATCCCAGATACCCATCAGTGGATGAATGGATAATGAAAATGTGGTTTTTATATGCAGTGGGATACTATACTGCCATAAAGGAGGACCAGCTTGAGATATTTATAGGTTAATGGATGCATCTGGACATCATAATTTTAAGTAAAATACATTGGACTCAGATGTTTAAATATTGCATTGCTTCTCTTGTGTGAGAAACCCAAAAGTAAATAAGTGCCAAAATGGATGAGATATTGGGAAGTAGAAAGAAAATGTTCAAATGAGAGAGGGACTAAGGAAGGGGGAGGAGGAAGAAAAGAATGGAAGTAGAGATTTGAAAAAAAGAGTGGAAGGAAAACAATGAAATAAAGTTATGTAAAGGGAGGGGGAAGAAAAATTGAAGGGAAGGGAAAGGAATGGGAAGAAAGAAAATATATTGTGTACTGGTACAAATTCCCTGTGTCAAAAGTGTCTCAATAAAATTAATTTGAAAAAGAAAAATTAAATAAAATGCTCCTAAATAATCTAGAGATTGCTAGAATCACCCTGGAAATTAACAGAGACAAGAGTAAACACCATTATAGATGACTAAGTCAGATAGAAACTAATATCCAAACAGAGAGGGATTAGGCCCTGGAGGAAGTCAGTACAAAGCTAGGGACACCAGAATTGTGGCTGCAGATGAATCTGAAGAGAGCCTGGTCCCAGGATGGAGGTGGAAATGCCAAGGCTGTGAGATAAATGGCAACCGTAATTAGCATTACCTGGTCCAGTGGGCCCAGACAGACGTCGTAAGTGACCAGAACATATGGACCCTTTCCAAGAATTACTTTGATCTTTCCTTATACCCTTGCTATGTGACTCATTTTCCTATTGGATCAGTATTAGCTAATCAGTCATATTTTTAATCCTATAGGTTGAGTGCATTTTGGCCCCTGTTGTACCCATATTATTATGATTTTCCTGTACAAATTACCCCAATGAAAGGCCTGGTTGGGGCCACCTACTTGGAACTCCCTCACCCCAGAAATCCAGAAGCTACTCTTCTACTTATTCTCATTAAAACTCTTGTAACTTCTCCTTTGGTTTGTGACTTTGTTATTCATTGTTGTGAAAGCATGAACTTAGAACATTTGACATCTAACAGGTTGGGAGTTATATTTTTCCTGTATCCAAATTCCAGACACTTGGAAATTAAACAACATATTGGGACAAAAAAAAATTACACAAGACACATCTGTCAAAAGACTGTACAAAGAACTTTTAAGACTCAGTGTGTGTTAGTTATATTTTCATTGCTATAATAAAATACTTGAGATTATCAACTTTAAAAAGAGTAAATGTTTGCTTTTGCTAATAGTTTTGGAAGTTGTAGCCCATGATCAATTGTCTTTGTTGCTTTTGGCCTATGGAGGGGTAGCACATCATGGCAGGGAGTGGATGGCCCAGCAACCCACTCACCTCATGGTGGGCAGAAAGGAAAGAGGAAAGAGTAGGACTCAGGGTCCCAGAGTCCCTCCATGGAGACTTCTATATAACTGCAAAAGCTTCCAACTAGGCCCCAACTCTTAAAGATTTCCATTTATGCCATGGGATACAGATTAAGACTTTCATACATGAGCTTCAAATCACAGCAATAAAAACCCAAATCATCTAACTTAAAAATAGAGGACAATGTGAACAGTCACTGCATCAAGAAGGACACATAGATGAAAATAAGTATATGAAAGCAGCTGGGTATCATAGGTCATTTGAGGATTGTAAGCTAAAGCAAGTAAATGCCACTATACACTTGTTAGAGTGGCTAATTTTTAAAAACTGACAACATCAACTGCTCTGTAAAGACAGCAAGCAAACAAAAATGATTCTCACCCATGGCTGCTGTGAGTGAAAACCTTTGCATGACAACTTGACAGTTTCAAAGCTGAATACTGTTTTGTATGTTATGGGTTGAACTTATTCCCCACTGGTTATGTTGAAGCCCAAATCCCAGGACCTGTGAATGTGGCCTTATTTGGAAATAAGATCTTTGCAAGATGTAGCCAAGTTAATGTGAAATCATACTGGATTATGACTATTGTCCCCAAATCCTATGACAGTTGTCCCAATAAAAAGGAAACACAGAGATACGAAGACCCAGACCAACTGAGAAGGAGAATTGTATTGTGAAGATGGAGGGAAATTATATAAGTCAAGGAATTATGGGTAGCAACAGAAAAGGAAAGTTTTTTTCTTGTGGCCTTAAGAGAGAGCAGGATTCTTCTGACAAGTTGTGTTCAGACCTCTAGTCTCCAGAACTATGACAGAATAAATGTCTATTACTTTAAACCATCCAGTTTCTGATAATTTCTTGCAGCCCCAGCAAATGAATACACTGTATAGTCTAGTTGTTGGGCTACTAGATTTTTAGCCAACTGATTCTGAAGACCTGAGTCTTTTTATCTACAAGAGCACATCATTTAAATATTTTCCCAAAGGGATGCTCAGCCATCTACCACTGACCACGTGACTTTCCAGAAGCAAAACGAAGAAGTAAGAACAGACACCTGGGAGGAAGGGTGCCCTCCAGGGTTCAGTGTCCGTCCTGCATAAGGCTCCTTGAACCACTGAGATTCAGGCAAGCTGGGGAGTCACTGAAGTCCTCAGGATGACTTACAAATCATCCAGTCTTTTCTAGTTCGACTAAAGGAATATTTCAGGGTTCTCTTTAAAAGGCAATGTATAAAAGTATATGTGTATGTTCTCTTTAAAAGGCAATGTATGAAAGGCAATGTATAAAAGTATAAGTATATTCCCTATTGAATTAGCAAAGTTTACTAGAAAGTAGACCATTAGATTCATATGATTCATCTTTTTATGGTAATACTTAAAATGTCATAGATATGTCTCCATTTTCTGAAATATACAAAATGAAAATGTAAAATATCTTATTTCTAAAAATGTAAATCATTTCATGATATGGCTAAGTTTTTAAGGAAGTATATTTATTTCCCCAGATTGATTGTCTTATCATTAGGAGTGAAGAACAAATAAATCTTGCCTTGTGAAATTCCAACATCTTGAAATCTGGGTAAAGAATGTGTAATTATTTGGAGATTCTTTATTTTATATTTAGATTGCTTTAAAATTCAAACTCATGGCAATTAAAAATACTGTAAATGTAAAAATTCTACATATACACCATCACATAAGTTGTACAAAATGAGGTAAGTCTGGTCTGATATCTCATCCTATGAAATCTCATGAAATATCAAATTATTTTTCAGATCAATATGTTAAATGTCACCCAGCGTATTAAAATAAAACTATGTGCATTTAGAGTAATAGAAGTGACAGGAATGGGAAAGACAAAACCCAGGGATCTTAAAATTGTGTCATAAGACACTTTGATAACTGCACTGTTCACAGTTCTTAAAAGCTTCCTACTTCTTACGTTCATTAAGACTCCAAGGCAGCGACGTGAGCCAAGTCAGGAGGTAAGTGTCCAAGAGAGTGGCAGATGGCTCAGAGAATCCATCTGTGTGTAAACAATACTCGTGAGTTATTATTAATTTGTCTCACTCTATGCTTGCTTCAGCAGCATATGCACTAATATGTTAACTTGTATTACTGCACTTGCATAAAATTTGTGCCTGGCTTTTTATGTAAATTTTACATTAGCTATAGCATCCAACAAGTCCATAATAAATGCTTATAGTTCATGAAGGAAAGAGCTGGACTTTGCTGCTTCAGTTTCCTGTGTTTCAGACTCATCCTTTGCTTCTCCCCCCTTGTTATAGTGGCTTCCTCTGAGTGCAGCTTTGATGCGTCTTGGTCACTGCTTATACTCAGGACCAGAACCTTATTTTGCTGTACAAAGCCTGCCCCTCCTTTGGCCTTCCAGTACAGAATGTGTGTTTTCTGTTACTGCAAGCCTGACTAAACCACTAGAAACCAAAGCGATAACGTGAGAGTGAACAAATCCAGCCCAGAGAGGTGCGTTTCCAGTGTGGGGCAGTGTGGAGCCAAGTGGGAATGTGCAGAGGCTATGCTTCCAACAACATAAGAACATGTAGTGAAGTGTGGCAGAGGGGCCACAGCATTCAGGAAATGTTGCAGAGTCTTCCTGAGGCCAAAAAATATTATCAGAAGTTCTCCATTTTTTAAGAAAAGACTCTTCTCCCTAATGGTTTTATATATATAGTGTCTCCACTGTGGATATAAAACATGTCTTTACATTCATCATCCTTCAAGATAATTTTTACCTGTGGATGTGGCCAAGAATTTACAAAAATGAAGAGAGACTGGGCTGGGGATTTAGCTCAGTGGTTCCAGCACCCACTTTATAAATGCGAAGTCCCAAATTCCATCCCTGGCAACCACCTACAACAATGCCGGGTGTGGTAACTCACGCCCATCAGCAATCAGTACTGCACTGATACTCAATGCTGAGTGTAGTGGTTTATGCCCATAATCCCAGCACTTGGGAAGCAGAGGCAGGAGGATTGCTGTGAATTTGAGGCTTGCCTGGGTTCCATACTAAGTTCAGGGGCAGCCTGAACTACAAAAAAAAAAAAAAAAAAAAAAAAAAATCAAACAAATAAAACCCCTCAACAACCAAGAGAAACCAGTTGACTCTGAATTAACTTGCTCATTTGGCCCTTGGACATCTTTCTTCTATTTGGAATTTCATTGGCCAAAGAGCAGTATGTTACAATTGGCAACGCAGCTGCAATTCTGTTAGACATATTTTTCTATAGAAAATATTGTGAGTTCCAAAATGACATCTAGAGGTGGCTGTCAATTTATCTTTTCTTTGAATGTACTGTGTATTTGTTGCTGTGTTTTAGAACTATCCAAGGGGGTTGGATAATATAACTAACAATAGCATTTGTTAAATTCTTTGTCATGATAACTGAAGGATTGCTATTATATTCATGTTACAGTTCTATCCATTTAAATACAATAAACTTTTATTAACTTTGCTAAATGCTAGTATCCGTGATAGCAGATGATTCCCAACATTTAACTCTTCCTGACTGGTGGACATTAGCAGAGATAACCCTGTAACAGTAGTCGGTGTGGAGTGCTGACGGGGATGCGTTCAGGGAGTTAGGAGATCATGGGGGAAGGCTGCTCACCAATGGCAGAAGGTGTGAGGCTGAGCGGTGTCAGGAAGGCACCCTGCAGCAGGCACATCAGGGGAGAATTTCAGTCAGGCATAACAGCCCACACTGTCTGAGAACTGAGTACTGTATGTGTAACTCCACATTTCAGGGAGTAAGGTGGGCAGTCAGCATGATGAGAAACACAGAGCCCAGAGACCACAGGCACAAGAAGAGTCTGTGTCGTCAGGCTAATGAAGCGGGGCCTGCGGTCACTCAGGGTAAGTCCACGAATCACATAAAGATTTTTACCTGGCTCTGCTTGACTCCAAAGTTCACAGTTTACTTGAAATCATATTTCCTTCTCAGACATTCTTGTAAACTATTTATCAAAGATGTAAATAGATCACATAGTAAGTGGAAAATGAATACTACTAAGTTGGAAAACACTCAAAGACATTATTTGGGACAAAGTCAATGTTATAAGATTATCATCAGTATCCTTTGAAGAACTTTGAGTCTCTGGATTAGTCACTTTGTACTACCATAATCATACCATACGGTGTGCTCTATTTCATCAACAATCACCAATTAGACAGTGAAGCAACTATTGTCTAATGCTGGGGTTGCTGCTGGTGATGACTATGCAACAGATGTTTTGTTCCCTGGCCATGTAGACGCAGCCTTCCAAGCTGCCTGGCAGAGATGTGAAGCTGAGGCCACACTGCCGCAAGGGCAGTACTGCTCAGGTGCTGCTGCTGGGCATGATGGGAGTGGATGTCTCTGCCCATCCTGCCCCTGGAGACTGACATCCCCTTGGGGTGTCAGGGAGGTCTCCTGCCCAGGGATGACTCTGCTGCCCCTAACCCATTAACATTTCCCCAAAAAGGAACGGGTCCGAGGATTGTGACCTCTGCCTGGTGTACAGTCCTGCTGCCTCAGGACGTCTGGGAAGCCCCTCTCAGTGGCCCTGTGCTGCCTCTCGTGTGAACTGTGTCCAGGCTTTCACTGGCTCTTTCAAATATAGAGTCAACTCTAACCACTGGGTGCAGGGCAGGAAGCAGAAAAAGCATTTTATATTCAAGAATGAACTGTTGGAGCAGTAAATGTCACCAGGGTGAGTTCTCTAACTGAAGGCAGGAGAGAAACATTGCACAGCTGAGGAAATTCTACAAGGAGAAAGAGACAAGACCACGAAAGAGCATTACATTTTTACAAATGCAGAAAAACACTTCTGAGCAAAATGGCATTGGTGGGGATGGATGCTAATGAGTGCATAACCATACAGTGGGAAGGGCATGAAGTAGCTGGTGTTTTGAGAAAAATTCACTTGAAAAACTTGATTCCACTTTCTCTTTAAAAGTTAAATCTAATGTGCTAATTCTTAAGAACAGGAAACATTTGAGAAGAGCAGGTGTGTTCTCTTGAAGTTTGTATCTGTCCCAGGAGAGTGAGGCACAAACTAAGTACACAGTCCACTCCTGGGTGGAGAATTGGGGGTTGGGTGTTGTCAGGAGAGGGAAATGGGGGGGGGGTTCAATGATTTGCAATGGTGAAGTTCTTCACCAAGTAGAAGGAATAAATATTTGTTTATTATTTCTTATATCTTTACATATAAATATACATATTTCATTACTTTTCTAAAGAGTATCAAATTCATATAATATCTAGAGAAAAGAGAGAGAGAGCAAGAAAGAGTTCAGAGGGGTAAAGGATAAGGAGAAGAGAAGAAATAAAAGAAACAAGCAGAAAGAGAGATCAAGAAAGGAAGAAATGGTGTTAGACCTACAGGCCACATGATACCGTTTGCTAGAGCCGTGGGTACTATCAATTATTGCTCTGATAGAACAGTTATCTCACTGTTTCTCACCAACTGGGAGGTTCAAAAAGCTACCCATGGTATTCTGGTATCAAAAATTCAGCCACAAAAGAACCTCACTGATTTAAAAACAGTTTTTTCCAATGGAAAGAAAAAAAAAAAAAAAAGAAATGGACAACTTCGGTTCCCTCAAGAAGAAGAGGAAAAGCACCGAGCACATCTGTATGAATGCAGCTAACGCTGCTCTGAGGCACTTCCTTTTGGGGACAGAAGCAACTGCTTCAGCCAAACTCAAAATGAAATCATCCATCCCTGCAGACTTCCTTCTGCCATCGCTGTATAATTTACTATACTTTACAGGCAAGTTGTCTTCATAGTTAATTTTCCTTTGGAACATCTGGTATTTATCATCAGAAACAGATTGATGAGTGATTCTGGAGAAGCTTTTCATATATTGTGGACTGAAATAGTCTTTTCCTGTTTCTTTAAAAGTTAAAAGTGCATAAGCTTTGTTTCCTTTTTTTAAAATTACAATCAATTCTTTTTTCCACTTGTTATTTACCTCTACATCCTCTTTCCTTTTAAAAAATTTCTATTTCACAATATCAACTACATATATTAGAACTCATTTACATCTTCATTTTCTCATACCAGAGAAAAGATATGATATTTACACATCTGTGACCTATTTATTTCACTTATAAGGATGTCTTCAAGGTATATCCATTTGAGTATGAATGACTCAATCTTACCATTGTTATGACAGAGTAATACTCCATTCTATAAAAGAACCACATCTTCTTTACCCAGTCTCCTATTAATGGACATTTTGGTTGTTTCCAAGATTTAGCAATAACAAACTGAGCTGTTATAAACATGAGTGCACATATGTCACTGTGATATGAATCATTTAATTATTTTGTGTGTATACCTAGCAGAGCAATGGTCAGGTCAAACGAGACCTCCAACCCTATCTTTTTGAGGAGTCTCCATACTGATTTGCACAGAGGTTGTACAAATCTACAATCCCACCAACAGTGGAGAAGGGCTCCTTTTTCTCTTCAGCCTTGCCAACATTTGTTGCTGGCTAATTCTGAGATACCAGCCATTCTTTGTGTAGTGAGATAAAATCTCAGTGTTGTTTTCATCTGCATCTCTCGAATGATCAGTGATGTTGAGCATTTTTTCATATACTTCTTCTCTGCTATTACTTTTCCTCTGAAAAGTATCTGTTCATTTCAGAGGCCCATTTTTGAATTGGGTCTTTAAATTTGGGTGGGCTGATTTTTAAAAACTTTATATATTCTATATAGTAGCTCTTTGTCTGAGAAAGAGCTGGTAAAGATTCTTATCCATATTGTTGGTTGCCGTTTTCTCTGTTGGTGGTTACCTTTGCTGTGCAGAAGCTTTTTCATAGAATGGGATACCATTTGTTAAGTTCTTCTGCCAAAAGATATCTAGAAACAAACTATCTTAGTTACTTTGCTCATTGCTAAGACAAAAACACCTGACACCCAAAGTTAGAGGAAGAAAGCTTTGTGGTAGATCACAGTTTGTAGAGGTTTGGGCTGAGAGTTGGCTTACCCGAAGGCAGCATGGCATGGCAGTGGGGCACTGCGGAGGAAAAACGGTTCATGGTGGGCAGAAGGTAGCTGAGCAGCAAAGTAGTGAATCAGCAAGTGATGGCAGCTGTGCTCTTTCTGCCCCTTATATTTATCCAGACTTCTTGCTCACCTCCAGAGTGGGGCACCTTTAATCCTAGCATTGCACTATTAATCCCCACGTCTCATACTTAATCCCACCAGTTGAGACTGTAGAAGGAAATCTAGATTCAAGTCATAACACAAAGTGATAAAATACTTGAGAATGTTTATCTGTTGAGGGCAAAGCTACAGTTTTTAACATTCTGCTATCAGGGCAAATGAAAAACATTTTAAAAAGCTAAACAATTAGAATTATAATGATAGCTTAGAAAAATGACATTAATTAAACACGAGAGCCATTTAGAACAGTTGTAGTTGACATACTTTTATTTCTTAGCTTCTATTGTGAATATTTATTTTAGTGCCTCTTTGTCACTAAAAAGAATATCCAAAGAGTATTGTAAATGTCTTTGTTTTTATGGTAATATTCTCCAGCTTTCCACATATTGGCAAAAAGTAAGAGATGTAGGTTTATTAAAATTTGTAGGGCCACGTGTAATAAAAATAAGTATAGTTAAAGGATAATTGAATTTATAAATTTGCAGTTAACCTGAATGAAATTTCCTTTTCATTTAATGCACCAGAGCTGACAACATTGTGAATAAATTTGTTTGCTCCTAATGCATTTTAATACATCAAAACCATAGAACATCTTACACTTTGCTAGAGCATGTGGCACAGAAGAATGGATCTTTGATGAGAGCCACAGAACTGGAGTGGGGCCAGTTTCTGCCATATTTGGGCCTGATCAATTCCTTTCACTTTCTTGCATCTTAGTGTCCTGTTTCATTGCAAGAAAGTGAGCCCTGATCCCTCTTACACTGAACTGATGGAGCCTTATGAGACTGAACAGTGTGATTATAACCTGGCACACTGCACACAAGTATATGCTTTGTGACACTTTTTTTTAAAGTGGGGCAATCATCTTAGATTTTCTGAAAATTAATTCCATAAAAAGAAGTGAGAGAACCTGTTTCTCCTTAGAACTAGAAAATATCAAGAAGTTTCATTTTTCCCCAACTCTCCTTTGCTTTACTTCTGTCTGGACTATATCTCTATCTGGACAGAAAGAGCGCAGCTGCCGTCATGTGCTGATTCACAACTTTGGAGTCTCCTGCTGCCTCTTGTTACTGGACATCAGCATCGGCTAATAGCAGATCCCCCAGGAGTGAAAACGTCTGAGATGGGAAATGACCCCATCAGGAGTCTCATGACAACTGGCTTAGGAAGAGCTGGCTTAGAAAGCTGCAAGAAGCTTGGTCATATTGTGACTGAATACCACCAGGAAGCCATTAAGCTTATTTTTTCTTTTGAGTCTCACAGACATATAGAATACATGGTAAAATGAGCTAAATTAATTTTAAGTGATTTGTGGCGGTTAATGTAAGGTTTCCACTAGCTTTGTTTGGGATCTAGCCCAAAGCCTAACAGAAAACACTTCTGAGGATGTCTCAGTGGCTCATGGAGGCGTGGCCTTGGGGTCTATTCCTGTTTTCTTAGCCCTTCTTTGCTTCCTGGCAGCCATGAATAAAGCAGCTTCACTTTTCCATCCACTTTCCCATGATGCTTCTGGCTTGGAGCCTAGAAACCATGGACTAACACCATGAGTGAAATTACAGCTCTCTTCTCAGAGTTGTGGGCATGTTGTATTATGTTCAGCAACAGGAAAGTAAACTAATACACAGAGCTTGCTGCAGAGCCACCATCCCTGTGCCCCCTAGGACTAGTCTGCACTATGGAACCAGGTGTCTGGTGCCACAAGCCTGCGCCCCTAACAAGCAGCCATCCCCACTAGTGTCCACATACATGTCCTATCTGCAGGACACAGCTGCATCCTAGCTTCTGGTTCACTCTGGTTCCACCTCAGGGGTTTAGCTGACACAACTCTTTGGGTCCATTTACATGAGAGTGCGGACTGTGAGGGAGCTCGAAGCTAAGTGAGTCTGTAAGGAATCCAGAGACAGTCAGCAGGCGGAATCTCCATAGGATCCAGGCCTCTGATCCCCAGCCAGGGGATCTCACACGCACACACACACCACATTTTTATGAAGCGGTATTTGAGACTTACCGTCACTCTTCTACAATGTGAATGGCACCTCCAATTTTGTCTGAGATTTTTTTCAGTATCATTCATATTTGTTTCAAATAGCAACTTCCTAGATTCATTTTTGAGAATGAAAAATAATAGATGGGTAAGAAAATAATTCATATACTTGGGGAAGGACAGGATCAACTGGGTTCAGATCCAAAAAGCAATAATGGGTATGTCCTAGGTGAGCAAAAGAGCATATGAGATTTGTTAATATATTATATTAGTGTCAATGAAAACTAAATGGGGGTAATTTTCAGAGAAAAACATTTATTCTACTCTAAAGGTGTGTTCATAGTAATATTACCCTTCAGAAAGATAATTAGTTTGTTTAATATAATATATTTAATACAGAAAAAAACAGTAAGCATCTTCCAACTAAAATCAGTGCTTTAAATTAAGATAGAGAAATGGTTCTCAGTTTTAAGATAGAAAAATAATCATTTCCAGAAATCTTAAGATTAAAAAATGTAAGATACAATAGCGATAATGTCTCCATTTAAAGTAAGGTTGCCAGATAAAACGCATGATGACCAGTAACATTTGAATTTCATGTAGATAATGGATTCTTTCCATATAAGTAAAAACTGCAAAGTTAATTGGGCTTTCTATATGTTTGGATGAAACTATATGCAAGCATAACCTAAGAGATGACTTCTGTTTCCAAACACACCTACAAATTAAACTCTAAGGTGCATATGACAGTCTACTGATCTGGAAAATAACTCACAATTCTAGATCTTGTTTAGGTGGGAGTTTCCAACACTATTAACATTTTAGTCTGAACACTTTTTTGTTGTAAGGAGCTGTGCATTGTGTCACGCTTAGCAGATCCTTGGCCTCTACCTACCTGATGCAGTTCCATCTCCAAGTTATGAGAACCACAATGGTCCCCAGCCATTGCTGACTGTCTCTTGAGGAGGTGGTAGGAGTATATGTGTGTGTGTGTGTGTGTGTGTGTGTGTGTGAGAGAGAGAGAGAGAGAGAGAGAGAGAGAGAGGGAGAGAGAGATAAAGGAGGTAGCCTCTGCTTGAGGACTATGTCCCAAGCAAATAAACTTATCTGTAAGTTCATATAGGTATTTTAGAGAAACTAGCCTGATGCGGTATTGCAGAAAGAAGGAGGAACCATATTTTACGTAGTCTCCGTTTTGAAATGTCTTGGGAGAGATACCAATGGGGAATTCCTGGGAGGTGGAGGTGAGCTGTTGGCATATGTGGGGTTGTTTTCCAATCTGAGGCTTTCTTACGGAAGATTCTATTTGCTCCAGCGACTCTGAGAGAAAAGACCATAAAAGTACTCACGACAGGCTCAGCTTCCCAGCACGGCCTCATCTAGGCTTTGAAAGAACAGTAAGTACTAAGTCAGCTGATTTCTGGAAAAGGAGTGTTTTATTTGGATAGCAATAACTGACATTCCAGCCTGGACCACCTAGCTGCATAACCTTGTGTGTGTATGTCTGTGAAAACAAATGACCAAGAGATGAATTGAGAACCAGAGAAAGAGAACTATTTACTGTTTGATTTTCACAAATTAATTTGACAGAAATTTTGAAAAGGTGTTGTTCTATTTTCCTCCAAGCAAACATATGAACTGAGTTTGCCACTTCATCAGAAAAATAATGTGGTAACATATTATGGAGAAGTGTTAAAAGAATTAACCTTTCAAGTGTTTGTGGCTCTCAAATTTTTTCTTTGGTTATATGGCGAGAGTCACTAATCACTGCTGCCTCTCAGGAATTTTCAGCATAATCCCATTTTCCACTCACATTCTACAGGACTGCCAGACTGGAATGAAAAATCAAATTTATTTCCAGTAAAGAGAGATTCAAAAGAGCAATGATTCCTACTAGATTCTGAAAAGAATATGTGAACTTTATATCCTGCCTTTATTAATTCATATTCTGTAAGAATAATGCAAAAAATGTCTTTTAAGGGGGTCATTTTAACTAACTTCAGGGAATAAATAGCCCATCTAGATTGCTTTTTTTTTTCATTTCTTTTTACTTTTTCTTTTAAAAAATGACACCACAGCAATTGCTCCCTAAGGACAAAGCCAGTCAGTTTTTGTCTATAGTTCTTTTGCAGACAAACACAGATGAGTCTTACAGATGCAGCAAAGACACACTGATTTAGGATCAAGTCTACAACATCTTGAGAGATCTGGTTGAAGCAGACCATACTTTTCCCAGTTGTTAGGAAACAGGTTAAGCTACTCTACACAGAGACCCAAAAGTAGGGGCCCTGAATAAGACTCGGATTGATGATGGTTATTATCTTTTTTGCTTCAGAGGTTGGGATGTGCAGGGAGTCAGTGGTCCAGCATTTTAAGGGAAGATTCATTCACAAGGCTGTACTGTGACCTCAGTGCTTCCTACCTTATTGCTCCACCACCCTGTAAGGCATTATCTTCCTTTTCACTGTCAACACTCTTTCCCTATCACACTCTCTGTGCCCCAACATGCGCAAAGATAGGCAGAGAAATGGGCAGGTAACTTTTTTTTGGAAGGAGAAGTGTAGGATGGTTTCTGAAGGAAACACACTGTGACACAAAGGTTAAGTGTCCAGGGAAAAAGGAGGAAAATGGAATGCGGAGAGTTGCAGTTTGTATCTTTAACGTCCCCTGAAGCCTCACGCAAACATCGGTGGGGCTTTTCACAGGTGGCTGGAGCTAAGGAGTGTGAGGCTGGGATTAATTGTGACGCTGTGGTTAAAGGTGTATGGTTATTAATTTAGCCTACTGACCTGTTTGGCACAGTTCTTGACGTGGTGAATCGGAAGGCCCTCCCTAGGCAGGTGGGCCCAAAAGCAGGCAGCCTAGCAGTGTTAAAAATGAGAAGCAGGCTGCTGCTGCTGCTGCTTCACTGCTTTGCTACTTTCCTGCTTCTGTTTTCTGCTTCCTTTACTTTTCTGTGGACTGGCACCTAGATGCCCCCTTGCCAAGACATCCTGCCTTGGAGACTATAGATTAAAACCTCTATAATCTGTGAGCCAAAATAATTGTCTCCTCCTTTAACTTCAGGTGCTAAGTGCTCCTTCTGAGCAACAGAAGTAATAAGTCAGGCAAGATGGAAAAATTAGGCTGCAGAACAGCTGCAGTAGCATCTCAGCTCAGCCAGGACAAAGCAGTGATGCGGAGATGGTCTTCCACTAATGGAAGAGATGCTGGGCCTTTTTGTACTTGGACTAGCTTTGGAGGTATTAGCTGCTCCAGAAAGGGGGATGACCTTGGTCAAGCAAGACAGGTCTTTGCATCTGAGGTGTTTCCTGAAGAGGAATGATGGGGAGGTGGTAGCACAGTCAGCATGGGATGTGATCCAGAAGGTACATAAGTCATTTGCATTTCCATGCTATTGTCTAGAACCTTAGTGTGGCTGCCATCGCTGCAGTGGAGGGCAGGAGACACTGGCTCCAGCCAGGAAGCCCTAGACCCAGCTATCAATAAAAGGAAGGAAGGTAGCATTGATGTTGGGGAGCAATCATAAGAGGGAAAGCACTGTTTGAGTCTGTCTAGCTTATTGACTATTTTATATTAAAAATAACTTCATTAAGAGGAGCTACCCAAAAACACAGAGACAGGAAGAGAGTTAAAAACAGGACAAGAAAACTGAGGGGTTTCCCCTATCGAGTGATGCTCTTTCAGTCAAAATTATTACACCAAACTTAAGCATTCAAAATGAGCCAGGGTCATGCCTGCGAGTTCTGCAGGAAGCATCTGAGGGATGTGCTCCCTGCCTGCTCCCCAAGTCAAGTGATCACTTGACTTAGGCTGCAGAACAGCTGCCGTAGCATCTCAGCTCAGCCAGGACAAAACAGTGATGCGGAGATGGTCTTCCACTAATGGATGAGATGCTGGGCTGATCAAGTGATCATTTTCTAAGGCCTGCTACCTATCACAACTCTCTTAAGTGAAGTGTGAATGGAGAGTTATTAAAAAGATATCGCATTAGCCTACAATGGCATTAATACAAATATATCCCTTTCTGTGCAGTGTTTTTAAAAAGCATAATGTGCAAGTATTTATTTTAATTATTCTTGTTTGAAGGTCCTTATTTTGGGAGAAGCCCTAGGTATTTTATCCCCCACTCTTTCCATTCCTTAAAGACTTCCACAGATTTCGGCAAGTTCACATTATTGTCAAGATTATGGTGTTTTGGACTTTCTCTCGACACATCAGCAGATTCATCATCAATCCACCTCACCAATGCCTTGAATCTGTCTACAGTGAAAAGGCAATAGGACACTGCAGTTTGAATAAACACATAGTGCCAATCAGCTTCTTCCAAGTGGCTGGAGCCTTGTATCAGTCATTCCAACCACTGGCAGTTTTATAGTCCACATATGTGTTCAGTCTCCTGAGTGAAAGCCTCACAGAATTGTAGTAATAAAACCTTAATGATTTTCAGAATTTAGTAGTTATTAAAAATTGGAATAGTCACTGGGAGATGTTTTTTTGTGGAGCTTCATCACTTTGTCTTCTTAGAGTGAGGTACAGAAATCCTTGCCATACCTGATCACCCATCAGACAAGTTAACCCTGGTGTTTCCTAGACCTCCCATGGACTGTCTATGTAGTACATATTTCTGGAGAGAGTGTCTCCTGGAGGGAACACAGAGAAGCTCTTCAAAGTCCTGGGGAGCCTCATGGTTGGAGGTGATACTATGAATGCAAAGTGATGGGTCCAAAGATATTTCCTGGCTTGTTTGACGGCTTCATGCCTTAAATGCTGCTTCCCAGAATCTAATTTCTCATACTGTGTGATACAAGCATGGGTTCTTGGAGAAGAGAACCATTTTGAGTGTCTGTTCTGGGAACCATATGACTTGCAGAAGATACATATCAGCCCCCATCTGTTCCTAGTGTGTTCCTATGTAATTTCTGTCCTTCCACTGAGTTGATCAAACAGATGTTCCTTTATGAAGCTTTGTGAAGGAAGAAGCTGACCATTGGTGTTTTACCTCCAAGGACCTGGTGTCCAGAAAGTGGTGTGGGAGATGCCTTTGCTCCCCGGGGCTTCATGCTGTTGTTCAATGTCTTGGCCTTGTTTTCATGTGTATGTACCATGTGTGGTGTTCCTAACCTTTCTGAGTGTTACTTGGATTTTTGGCACTGTAAAGGAAGGAGACCAAGAATTGTTCAGTACCTATTATCCTTTATTCTAAACACTATAGTCAGATCAGTTTCTGCCACTTTATGAGTAGGGATTAGAAGTCATTTAAAAAAGAAAGCCTGGATAAAGAAGATGTGGTTTTTTAAAAAAATAAAATGGAGTATTACACTGCTATAAAGAACGATAGGTTTGAGTCATTTGTACTCAAATGGATATACTTTGAAGACATACTCATAAGTGAAATAAATAAGTTGCAGATGGGGCCGGGGAGTTAGCTCAGTGGTTCTGGCGCCTGTCTCGCAAGCGCAAGGACCCAGGTTCGATCCCCCGATAATCACATAACAATACTGGGTGTGGAGACCCACACCCAGCAGCAACCAGTACCACATACCACAGTGCCGGGCGTGGTGGCTCATGCCTATAATCCCAGCACTCGGGAGGCAGAGGCAGGAGGATTGTGATGTGAGTTGGAGCTGAGCTCAGGGCCAGCCTGAACCACAAAGCGAGACCCTGTCTCAAAAAACCTAAAAAAAGAAAAAAAGAAAAAAAGAAGTCACAGATATGTAAATACTATATCTTTTCTCTACTATGAGAAACTAAAAATGTAAATGAGTTCTAGAATGTATAATACATAATGTAAAATAGAAAATATTTTATGGGAAATGGGGATAAGGGTAAGTAATGAAAAGAAAGAAAAAAAAAGATGATAAAAAAGATGGTTAAAAAAAAGTGATGATAAAAAAGAAAGTCAGCCACTATCTGTAGGCTGAACTTAAGGAAACCAGTGGCCTATGAGAAGACCTAATAAAGACCTAATAAGAAAGACCTAATAAAACTAACCATCCATCCATCCATCCACCCATCATTTCAAGTAGCTGGGATTACAGGCCTATGTCACTATACTCAGGTTAGATTTTTCTTCCTTTGTTAGTGGTTTACACCATTAACAGCTACTAAAAACCTCAATCAAACTCAAATGGCTTAGAGTTCCAGCACTGGATAAACAGATTCAGAGTGGGTAGGTTAATGCGTTTTGTCATCAATGGAAAAACAAAAGAGCAAAAGAAATAATTGCTACTTCCTACATTTTAGATTTATTCATTGATCCATGCAGTTACACATGTATTTATTCTCACCTAGTTTGTTCTGTAGTGCGTTTAAGACACATAACAAGAACAAGCAAAAAACAAGAAAAAACGCCAATCAGGAAAAACAAAAACAGATGTTAAATGATAAAGGTAGGAGAGAGGCCTTAGAAGACATTACAGGAACTAGTTCCAACAGCAAAGTCCAAGCGGAAGCCAGATTGAGCAGATTGAGCTTCCCGATGGCAAAAGCAAAAATGAAAATGATTAGACATAAAATTACCTGTTTACTCATAAAAAAGAAACCTCCCAAAATGAACAAAACTTTTTGCACCTGGAGCTGACACAGGTCTTTCGTGTGTATCTTTACATAAAAGTCAATGACATAATCACACAATCCTACAGTGCAGTGTGACAACATGCAATGAAACATTTTCTATTTCTTTAAATGATTCTTTTTCTTTGTTGAATTTCTACCCTCTGATGGTTCTGAATATTGCCTCCTCTGTTTTTTCTTGTGAGGTTAACCTAAGTATTTTAATATTTAGTGCAATTTAAGTTTGACATTTTACTTGCTTCTGAAAAATAAAGGAAGATTATAAAGCAACGTAAACTGCTTTCCAGCCTTTTGTACAAGTTGGAGCACTTTAGTTTGATATTGCTTTCTAGTTTCACAAATTAAAAACTAATTCTGAGTTTAGATGGTGCATATTTAACCTGCTCCATTTCTGACCTGGGCCGGTTCACCCCTCTTTAGGCAACCTGGTGGTCCCCAGCTCTCGAGGGTCACCATATTGATGCCGAGCTTAGTACTGACACCCGACAGGCATAGTGCACTGCAGCCCAGGACTCCTGGACTCGAGTGATCCTCCTGCCTCAGCCTCCTGAGTAGCTAGGACTATAGGCATGTGCCACCACACCTGGCAGATGGTGCATATTTGAACTTATTGATTTACCGAAGTCTTTGCTCACCACTTCTTGTGTTTCAGAATTTCCATTATTTTCCTTTGTCCTGCCTGAGATGTGTTGAAGCTCTGCACTTTGTTGCTTTTCAGCAATTCTGATAAATTCTCCATATTTTTTTCCTTTGAATATTTATTGTCTTCTTTTGGTTCTTCTTCCTAGCTGCTTCTAGAACTATAACTAGACATAAGGATTTTTCTCACTTTATTTTCTTTTTTTCTTACTTTCTCTTACTCTGCTCTCATTTCTCTATGCCATATTCTATATAATTTCATTAGATTTATCTTTTGCTTTACTAAATATCTCTTAATTTTATTCAGTGTTCTGTTTACCTTGTACATTGTTTTCATTTTATTTTCTATTTCTAGACATTCCATCACTGTTTTCATTTTATTTTCTATTTCTATATATTCCATTTTCAAATTAGCGTTTTGCTGGAGATATGGTCTGTGACACTCGGTGGTTCCACTATTGTGTGGACATCTCAGCATCTCTGTTCATGAGCTGAGATGGCTTTTGTTATGGTTTGTATCTAGCCATCTGCCCAAACCCTCATGCAGTCATAGATGGGGCTTTTCAGAGGTGGCTGGATCTAGAGTGTGTGATGCCGGTATTAAAGGCGTGTCATTACTAAATTAGTTCACTGTTTGGTTTGGCATCGATTGTAAGCCAAGGAACCCCGGTAGGATATGAAAGGAGCAGGAAGAAGTTGCTGCTGTTGCTTGCTTGTTTCTGCTGCCTTCGGCTCCCCCTTAAACTGCTTTCCCTCCTCCATCTCATTCTGCTTTTGCACCATCCAGCTATGAACTGAAACCTCTGCAGACTGTGACCCAAATAAACTTTTTCTTCCTTAACTTTTGAGTGTTTTGTATTCTGTCTCTGCACTGAGAAAAGAAGTAATACAGCCCCGATGTCACTCAGTTGCTACTACATGTGTGGTCTATTGCTTACTGAAACACCGCTATGTAGCACATGATTGTGACTGAAATTAAAAAAAAAAATTTGTTGCTTGTTGTCATGATCCTCAAATTTCTCTTTTATTTCTTGAAGCATAGTAATACATTTATTTCACAGCTTCCTCTTTCATAGTTGATTAGACTTCTAATATCCGGAAGTCTCGGAAGATGCCATTCCATTCTCTTTTATTTCTTACAGTTCTCATGTCATGGATTACCCTTTTCCTTGTATCTCTTGTCATTCTTTCTTGTGAGTCCATATTCTATGGAACATTAGAACATTATCTGAAGGGTATTTTTTGGAATCAGATTAAAGTTTGTGTCTTTCAGAAAAGACTTTCTTTTACTTCAGCTGTCTAGGGTGCTATCTATTCTCTGTTTCATATTTTTTCACAGCACACAGCAATATGAATCTGGGTCTACAAGCTACAAAAGCACCATAAAGATGAAATTTAGTTGACCAAAATAAACTGAATCTAGTCAGGAGAAACATTTGACCAAATCTACAATATGAGTGAGAGCATCAACATTCTACATGCCTTAAATGCTTCAGAAAAGTAATTCTCTCTTTCTCTCTCTCTCAGACACACAAGAAGACAATCTTCTAAATTAAGAGATAGAACAATTAAATAATCAAATGCAAAACAGTTATGTCTGGATTTCTTGGGAAGAAAAAAGTGAATTTTTTATTTTCCTAGGTAAGATGATATTATGATTACATAAGAGATGTCTTTGTTCTATGAAATACCCACTTGAATATTTAAAGGTAAGATTTCCTGTGCTTATACCTGATTTTCAAACAAACTAAAAGCTCTAGATATTTATCTCTGTGTTAACACTTAAGCATGCATATACAGACACAAGCATGGGTGTAACATTACAGCTATTGGCAGTGGTGGAGGGTAAGTGTGGGAGAGAAAATAGTGACTCTAAAAGAATTGTTCTTTTTGCTTTTCTTTAAAATTCGCCATAGTGTTCGATATGCTGAAGATGTTCCAATTTTTAAATTTTGTGAAACAGCGCAAAACCAAATATGCAAAGAGCACAGCACAGCCAAGATCAGGACAAGCACATTTCTTGGCTTTTTCCATCCTAACAGCGACTTTCCTCCTAATCTGCTTTAGCTTGAGAAAGTCAGCCTTGGAGCTCTCTGCTTTACATGGGAGGTTTTCTATAAGGTTCTTAGATTGTTAAAAGTTCCTTCAGCCCATGATGCTGATAAAACAAGCTTCTGGTTCAGCCAGATTTTCCTGGATACTCTGGGGAGAAAAGTCGGCTCTGGTGTTCATTACATCACAAGGTTTGTGCTTCTGCTTCATGTTTTGCCTTGGGTTTCTTGATTTCTTGCAAGCTCAGTAATTCATCTAATTTCAAAAATATTTTCAACCCCCAATCTTTGGTTATTTTTTTAAAAAGGATCACTCAGGCCATCTCCCATTATTCTTCTGGAAGTAGAGATTTTGATACATCATATATAGAAGTTCAATCCCAATTATTTTTTCCTATTCCGCAGAGATTAAAACAGCAGTGATAACAAACAAGTTCTGAGGACGTTTATTTTCCACATCACTAAAAAATAATATATTGGCTTGTAAGCATAAATTCAACATATTGACGTTTAAATTGCCCAGTTGGGGATGTAGTTGTCATGGTGTAAATGGTACTCTAGCAAATCAGTCTTTTTTTCCCTACACTATAAAGCTTAACTATTAAAATTATGATAAATTTGGATTTGCATATTCTATATCAAACATAAAGAAAGATAGCCTAGATCATGAAAAAAATCTTCCCATTAAGTCATAACCTTCATAACAATAGTGAAAATAGTCCTGTTGACAAGTGGTACAGCTTTCTTTTTGAGTGTATGCTTTTATTGGCTAGAATTTTGTTATCTAAGGAGATTACTGAAGCCAATATCTTTTCTGTTCTCCCTTTTATTGTAGTGGGCTTAGGCAGATCTATGGATGGAAATACTTGATGAGGATGTCACACTTCCCATGACTGACACTTCTCTTTAGGATCTAGTGTAGCTCTTATCCCCAGGCAAATATTATAACTGACTTCCCATTTCAAGAACATCACCTTCCATTGATATTAGAGAACTTAGGGCTAGCAGTGTAGCTCATTGATAAAGCATTTGTATAGCCTGCTTACGACCTGAATTCTATGCCCAAGATCACAAGAAAAAAAGTTAAAAATAAAAAACAAAAGTTAACAAACCATGTTTATTCTACAACAAGCAAATCTGAGAATCATAACATTCTATGACATCCCACAGTCCCTGATTATCAAAGAATAATTATTTCCTCATGTCAATTGCAGGTTGTAGATAGAGGAATTTTCCTCCTGGGACCTTCTCTGGCTTGAACAAGTCCACTAAATTTCTTTCTCATCTATTTGTTTCTCAGTATAGCCACTTACTCCTGCACACCTAATGATCATTGAGCAAGGCCAATTTTTGCCACAGATTACAAAGGCGACCAAATCGCCAACTCTACTTGTAGTCAGAGCAGTTATATTTGACTATAAATGCTATCTTCTTTTTTCTTTGTGTACTGGGAATTGAACTCAGACCTACTGCTTTCCAGGCAATCTTCTTTTCTTTTCAGATGAGGGTTGGTTGCCCTTTCTAATAATTCAAAGATTTTCCGAGCAACCTATGTCTTCCTCTTACTTTAACTATGTATAATAATAGAACAATAAACCCAATTACTAATACAAATATGTAAACCTTACCCCCAATCCAAAAAACCAAATTGTGCACCAGTCATTATGTTAAAGGTTTATGTTTGTGTTTTTACCTAACAGCAGCATTGTTAGTACCATCCCTCATCTTAGAACCATTACTATAACATCTGTATCTTCTGGTGACATTCCAGCTATGGAAAAGAGCACTTAAAAAACTTCCCAAGGTCACACAGTGATGGCACCAGGATTACAGCTGGACTCACTCCTGATTGAGATATTCACTTGCTTTCACTGGTCTTTCTAAGAAATGTTGCAAAAACATGTACGTGAGTGAGCTTCAGACCCAGCATCAGACCATCAACCTACAAATAAAACACACTGTGAATTGGAAGCCATGTTGTGAGCACCATCCTAGAGTCAGTTTGCTTTGAATCACTCCAAGCGCTCAAGCAACTTCTCAAGCTGTACAGCTGAGCAGTCGTGAGTTTCAATTTTGAGCTCTGGAGCTCCTCCCATGCTTCCCAGACAGATAGCACAAGCATTCTTTCAATGGACAAAGCCAGGCAGTGATGTATTTGTTATTCTGTCACCATAGTATGGCAGGAGTAATAGACGCCTTCTTCATTCTTTTTTGACTTGCTAGAATTTTCTCAGGCAATGTCTTTAAGAAAGGATGTATGGAGAAAAACAAACAGAAAATCGTGTTTTGGGTTGTAAGTTATATGTAAGAAGGAAACAAAAACCTTTGTTAGAAGGAAGTAAATTGTATTAAAGACAAGAAATTTGTTCTAGCTTCAGTTCACTTGGCTGACCCAGGGGCAGAGTTTTACATACTGTCTACACATCCTCCAACTCCTGCAAGCCTGCTGAGCTAAAGAGTAAGGTCCGGGGTGGAAGAATCAGCATTTTCTTGGAAAGTGTTTCAACAGCATTGACTCTTAGTTTCCTAATCCTTCCAGTGCCAGTGATAACTTTCCTGTCTGTATTTCATCTCCTTGACGTCATGGCTCCCCCATCTGAATGAGGTGTTTAAAGTTCATTGCAATTACCATGTGGATCAGTAAGAAGTAAAGGCTTACTGTACTGTTATACAGAAAGGAGGGAGAAAGGTGTTGTGTGTGTGTCCCCCCATATACAAACAATTATAAATATGAGCACGAGTATATGTGCATAAGTTGTGTTGTGTGAATGAAGGTAAGAAAACGAGTCATCATTTTATAAGAAACCCCCGGTGAAGTATGCTGAGGCAAGTCTTCAGGTCTCCGATGAAAGCTGCTTGACTGTCATATATCCAAACAGTGCTGGAAGATTGGTGCTGTAACCAAGCAAAGAGCAGAAGCAAACCTCAGGATACTAGCACCAGAGCAGTGACCTTGCAGTGACTTCAGGGAGCTGCAATGGATGGAGCACCTTCCTCTGTCACAGGGCATCAGGAAATGAGCTCTGTGTGCAGAGGCTGGGAAGATGATGAAAGAGGAAGGCATTATATGATTGTGGGCCTGGACCTCACTCGGAAAGACTCCTCCCAATAGGGGTTTTAAGGGAAATTTGTCCTTTGCTACCTCTCATCTTACCTTCTCAGTCTTTCTGCACAGGCTTTCTCATTTCTGTCACTGTTTTCTCGCTTCTTGTTTTCCTGATGTTACTGGGTTTGCCACATATATTTTCCTTTATCCCAGGTCCATTGTAAATACCACAGTCAAAGCAACCAATGTCACTGGTAATTATATTCAAACTAAGAGCTATTTTTGTCAAAGATCATGGCAGAACTCCATAAGGAAATTTCTTTTTGAGTATTATACAAGTCAGAAATTCATTTGTTAACCAACATGTATGGGAAAAGTATGCTACATGTTAAAGAAATTAAATGCCTATATGAAGCAATAAATTATGTTTACAATTCACATTTTCTTACATCCTTAAAAGGAAACACATTTTTCTCGATAGATTTTTTCACATCAGTGACCATTTGTCTCCTACTTCTAGATCGATATGAAGCTGATCCCTTTCACTGCTATTGGAAAAATCTCGTACTTAGGTAAGAGAGAAATAGCAGAATAAGAGAGGAATAGCTCTGGCCATCATCTTATAGGTCTGAGTAGAAGATGAGAAAGGAATGGAATAATACTATTGGAGAAGCAGTCCTCTAATATTTGCTTCCCCTTTCCTCCTAGTCTTTTGTTTGATAATTGAGTTTAACATTGGTAGGCAAAGGTTGCCTGGGAAATTTGTGGTCAGCGACTCTTTCTGTAAAGAGCCAGAGAGTACATCTGTTAGGCTTTTTATAGGCTGTATGAATTGGGTGACAACTTCGTTTGCAATTGTACTACAAAAATAGCCATAGATAAATGAGCGTGGCTATGTTCCAATAAAACTTTATATATAGAACTTGAAATTTCAATTTTATGTAATTTTTATGTGCCAGAAATATTGTTTTTTATTTTTATCTCAGCCATTTAAAACTAAAAAACTACTTATAGTGACCTTAGAAAAATAGGCACTGGGGCCAGATTTGGCTTGCTGACTAGTTTGGCAATTTCTTGTCCTGAAATTTCCCCCTGTTTAGAGTATCCTTGACATTAAACTAATTAAAAGTAAAGTTATTGTCTTTCTTTCTACCTATCTGCTTTTCTCTTATTTCTCCCCACACCCTGACTGCCGCTCTGCTTTACCTGCTCATTCCTGCTGTCAAGTTCTATGTTTGTTCTACTCACTATAAACCACATCGGAGAATAAGGACCCCTATAAACAGCCAGAACTACAATAAGCACTAACAAAATGTGCAACAGAGACCAGCTGCCCATGTTAACCCGGTCAGCAGTCCGTTCTCCTTCCCCTTCCTGACAGAAGCTACCTCCTGTGCTAGAGGCCGACAATAGACCCATGTAACTAAGTGCCTGATGGACATACACCTCAGAGCATCTCTCTGGTGCCTTAAACTCCATATGAGCCAGCAAGTCTCCACGGATGACACTGTCATCTACCATCAGCTCAGGTCAGAAACTCAGACAGTTTTATGAAATTTTCCTCTACAGGCTTCTTTCTTCTCAGCATTTTATTTCTTATGACATAGTTCCATTATGGTCCTTGTCACTGTCTATGTCATTTGTTTGACCAATTAGACACGAGCTGGAGAATAGGAATATTGTATACCCATCACCAAACACATATTTTACAGGATGATACTCTGGAAGACTCTTAATAAATGTCAATATTTGTTGAATGGATTAATGAATGAGCACAGAGTAATTATTTGTGGGATAACCATTTGCATTAATGAAAATAAACTCTTAAGGTTTGTGGCTTAGAAGACAAATATTTCAACACATAATTTTAGTTAATGATTGGATAATAAAACATAAAATTTCAAATTTAGAGTTGGAAAGAATGGTAGCTATCTAGTTAAAGTCCTTCATGAACTAGTTAGGGATCATTTTAATAAGAAGCAGCAATAGTTCTATTGATAGTTAACTACCAAAGTCTCTCATGTGTTAATTCTTTTAGTTAGGTTAATTATAATCCCAGAAAATCAAGTAGTGCTTACATACCCTTTTAACCCATAGATGAGCTTTAGGTCAAATCAAATTTTCTCAAGTTGGAAACTCTGCTTCCTCTGGATCATTTGGTGCCTGACAGACAGCTTCACGGGGACGTCTTAAAGATGTTTTAATTTTTTTGTGTGTGTTTGTGTTACTAGGGAATCAAACTCGGGCCCTGTGCTTCCAAGGTAGGTGTGGTAACACCTGAGCTAAATCCCTTGTCCCTTAAAGGTGTTTAAAACTCAACATAGCAAAGCCAAATTATCACAGACCCCCTTGTAACTGTGATTGCCACTGTAACCTACCAAGCTGTCCCGGTCAGAAACCCAGACATCTCTTTGACATTTCCCTCACTGGACTAGTATATAACATGCTTTCCCCTGTTTGCAATACCCTACCCTAACTTTGTCACCTGGAGAGTGCGTCCTTATCCTTCTGATATCCCATAATTATCCCATATTAAAATCTAGCACTTCTAGGAAACCTCTTCTTTTAAACCAGATTAAATCAAATTATCCCAATTTCTGAACTTCTTCCAAACTGGTGAGATTTTAGTGTATTTAACAGGTTTATTTTATGTGCTATGATTTAATTGTAATCTGAGCCATATTTTCTAAACAAATACATTTAGACATCTGGCATTAAATTTAAGCTTTCCTGGCACAGAAACCATTGTTATCATAAAATATTGTAAGTCTCATGATGTGAATAGATTATTGTTTAGTGAAGGAGACACTAATTTAGGAGATGTTAGTTGTCAAAACTCTCTGGGCTTCAAGTTCAGTAGACATAGCTATTAACTGTAATAAATAACTTCACAATTGCATTTATACCTGTTTCCTAAGGAGTTTAATATATTATTTAGTAAATTGTACTAAAGAAATTTAATAAGAGACTTTATAGAATCTACTTAGACCCTTGGTGAGATTGAGAATGGTTTTACACATTTCTATTCTTGCTTTCCAATTTTCAATGCCTACTTGCTAAAGCAAAATATCTCCTAAATTTAGGGAGAAATCCTACTTTTAGTTGCATGTCAATCAAAAGCCCCATGCTTCATTTATTAGGGTCTTGTGATAAGTAATTCATAGAAAAATTATCTTCCTGTCATTTAATCAAGCATATCCTTTTGTTATTAACAGTAAGTTAAATAAGAGTCTGGAGTTCACATTTTCTAGTGCATTGGTAGGAGTATCATCACATAGTACAATACAAACCATATTCCCTTTGTGCATCTTTTAATGCTGATTACTATACCTCATTTTTATTCCCTTCGAGGATTTAAGTAGAAGTTGAGTGCAGTGGCACAAGCCTATAATCTCAGCACTCTGGAAGGCTGGGGCAGGATGATTGAAAGCTGAAGTCCAGCCTGGGCAAATTAGTGACACAGTGAGATCTTGTCTTTAAAAAAGGACTGGGGATATAGCTAACAAGAAATATGGAGATAAATTTTGTTGCAAAAGGAAAGAAAGGGAATCGAGATGAAGGGAATAGGGAAGGGCAGAGTGGAAGGGGATGAAAAAGAGTTCAGAGTTGTTATACACGAATGTAATCATTATGCACTACAAACATGTACTGTGGGAAGCAGGGGAAGAGGACATAGCCAGAACTCTTGCAGCTAGCCCCAGTCCCCTGTGAACCTGGCAGCACAAGGCAAAACAATAAACAAACAGGCAGAAAATGAGACCTAGAGGAACTGGTGAGATTTTAGTGTACTTAACGGGTTTGAGCTGAGCCTGAGCTTGACCCATACCACTCTGGGTAGCCAAAGATGAAATCCCTGAGCTCACCACACTTATTTAGTACAAAGCTTTCACTCCCACAGTCCCAGTGTGCGTAAGAGAGGACAGATAATCGCTAATATGTAGATGAAATTCCCATAGCACAGGGCAGATACCAGTAATAATCCCTGGTTATAGTAATTCCTGGATTATAGTAATAATCCTGCTGTAGCCTTGCCCTGGAACATCACAGCATGTGGGACCAGTGAAGTCCCTGCTGCTACCAAAGTGAAGACAAGGGCTAAGTCCTCAAGTCCGTCTACAAGCAGAAAAGCTTGGCCCAGTCACAGTCTGATTGTGCAATTACTTCTCCCAACCAGGATTATTCCTGACAAAGTACCAACAAAAATAAATTTTTTAAAAAAATGAAATTCTGCTGGGCAAGCCAACCATATTTTTCAACCTACTACACCTACACATGGATTACTAACATCACAGCAGTTCTTATCCAAGTTTATGGTATTAAGAAAGATGAGAGGTCAATTTCATGCCCTAGTTTCTATGGCCTACTTTGTACTGGGCATTGTAGTTAGAATTAGTATTACAAAAATAAATGAGATAATCTTAGAGTCTCATATTGAAGAAAAATGAAATAAATCAATATATTATCAATTTAAGTAAAAAATGGATACTTTGAGATGGCACAGAAAATTGATGAACTCTTTTACTTCCTTGACCATAGATTTCATAGCTGATTTAATAAATTTTATTGTAGTCATATTTCCTTTTGATTCTGATACAAATACAAAGCTTTGAAACTCCACAAGCCTAGGCGCATAAAAATGCAAGTTCTCTGGAAGCAGAACTAAATGGTGAGTTCTGGTAGGCGGGCAGACAGTCATCTATCTGATTCTTCTGTTTCTTCGTTACATTTAGAAGTCATCTGGTCCAATTGAAATTTATCATATGCCTATATGTACCAGCTATATTTCAAGTAATATTCTGGGAATTGGGGATTCCTAGCAAAGATGACTAAATCATTGTATCTGCCTTCAAATAATTTAAAGCTTAGTTTATTTGCAGACATCGAGAAAACAGAAACCACTCTAAGTATTCACAGCAGAAGAAATTCTACACAAGGAAATGGCTGAGTAATAGAACTAAGAAACCCAGTAGGAACTGTGAAGCCGTGGCTGGAGGGACAAGGCATGATTGGGCGGAGGCTCGAACCATCGTGGGTGACCTACAAGCGTCACGAAGACGTGTGTGTCCTGTGTCCTCCCTGTGTGTCCTGTTTCTCCGCACTGCTGGCAGGCGTGGAGGGGAAAGGAGCCAACACGCCGAGCCCGGAACACGCAAGAGCTCACACAGGCGTGTGTAAGTCTCCCGGGGATACATCCAGGGAGTGGTCCTGTTTACTCGGCAGAGCAAGCTATAGTGCCACACTACATACTACGCGCATTGTTTCTTTTGGTATTTGGTTTTCCCTCCTCCCCGAAGGTACCTAATCTTTGTTTTTTAATACTTTCCCAAGAACAGAAATACCCCTCAGCTATGAGCCACTAAACACTGTTGGATAGGCAAATACTCTCCTCAAAGACTACCTTGCTCTGAAGCCCACTGTATATCTCTTGCAAAATGATTCTTCTGTTTCTTCGTTACATTTAGTAGTCATCTGGTCCAACTGAAATTTATCATACGCCCATATGTACCAGCTATATTTCAAGTAATATTCTGGGAATTGGGGATTCCTAGCAAAGATGACTAAATCATTGTATCTGCCTTCAAATAATTTAAAGCTTAGTACATTTAGTACACTATACATCCTTGCAAAGCTACTCTGCTTGAAATATAATTTGGGAACCTGGATTCCCTTCTAACCCAGGTCAGTCTATCTGGGGAGATGCACGTTTCCGTCGTAGTTAGTTCGTTGTATTAGTTAGTCCATCGTATCAGTTCCAGTTGTGTTGGAAAAAGACCTGTGCGCACAGCATTTCCGGTCTCTTCCATGTTCTGTTATCCGTACATTTCAGTGACCCGTTCCTATCCAGGGGTGTTCACGTGACATGACATTCAAGGAAGCCTGGATACAGCCATGTGCGACCCCACGCAGAAGAGAGCTCTGAGGATGAGGCTCATCTGTGACCACCCGCCGGGGAAGGAGCCATCCTGGGGGGACCCAAGCGGCACAGCGTGGGGGGAGCCCTTCCGCTTTGTGATGGGCAGCTTCTTACACTGTGAAATGGCACCGTTTATTAAGGACAGCGTAGAAATACTCCCGGGGTTGGGGGGGGGGGAGGCTGGGGGTTGAGCTCAGTGGTTCCAGAGCTTGCCTTGCAAGGCCCAGACTTCGATCCCTGTGCTGCCAAAAGTTAAATAAATAATAATTTTTAAAAAATACTCTACAGGATCCTCCTCATCAGCCGAGACTGTTACAGAAGGAACAATTGCCGCCGCCTTTCACATAATGCTTCCTCTGGTTAGTCCGCACCACCCGGGACTCAGGAAGAGGGAGGGGTCGGGTGGGGACCCTGGGTGTCGGAACCGACCCCAAACGGCTCAGGAAGCCCCCGCTGTGCTCTGTACGAGATGGACGAGGGATCCCTGAGGTCACGAGAGACACTCACACTGACAAACTAAAACTCAATTTTAGGACGGATTCACCCTCAAGACACGAGGGAAGAGAGAGCAGAGGCCCGGTGCTCTCTGGTCCACTCGAGGAGACCGGACTTTCTGGGGCTCAGGATCCCGTCAGAGGGTGGGCAGTGGGCTCCGCAGGAAATGGGCGGGGGCGCGGGGCGAGGTTGCGGGGTCCGGGGAGGCGCCGCCAGCTCCCGCCCGCCCGTAGCCCCGACGCCCCGGCCGCGCTGCGCCTGCCCCGCTCCCGGCTCCCGGCCGGGGATCCGCGCCAAGTGGCCGCCCGGCTCGGTCCTCCCCGCCTCCGGCCGTGCGGGCTATAAAGCGCAGGCGGCGTCGGCGGAGCCCAGTCGGGCGCAGCGCCCTCCGCAGCGGACGATCGACGCCGGCCGAGCCGGGCAGCCCCAGCGCCGACATGCGGGCCCCGCGCCTCGCCGCCGCCGCCGCGCTCCTGCTGCACCTGGTCCTGCAGCCGCCGGCGGCCCAGGCCGCGCCCCAGGGTGAGTGCGAGTGGCCGGACCGAGCGGAGACTCCGCAGCCCTAGTGTGAGGTGTGAGACTTCTCGGGACGTCCACGCCAAGACCTGGGGTCGGCTCCGAAGCTGGTGCCGGCACCCCAGACCTCGGGCGGGCGCAGCCTTCGCCCCAAGTCCCCGCAGTCGCCGCCCAGCTGGAAGCTGCTGCCGGGCCATGACCCGCACTTCTGAGAACAGCCCCGCGGTATCCCTGGAGTGGCGCGCACCCCGAAGCCCTTTCGGGAGCCATGCCCATCTCCTGGTTCTTGAAATAAGGGGAGAGGGTTGCAAAATTAATCCCTTTTTTTTTAACCATGAAAAAAATAAATACTTGATAAATAGTCTGAGAAAGATACCTAGAGAGTCCTCAGATCCCTCTGTGAAATGGGATGAAAATAGGCTGCGGGCAGAAAGCACTCTCTATTAGACAGAATTTGATGTGAAGACTAAAGGGAAGAAATGAAAGCAAGAAAAAGATCTCAGGGCTCTGCTGGCTAGCCGGTGGTGGTCTTCCTATTTGAACATGGTGTCTAGGCTGATTTATTAGATTTAGGAAATAAAACGAAAAGAGACACCCAGATTGAAGTTAAAATTGTTGATCTGCGTGAACAGTGTAAAGTATTCTCTAAAATTCGCCTCCTTCCCCACTGCAGTGAGCACTCACTTAAGATAACTCATTTTAATTCCAGGTCAGGCCATTGGAATCATAGTTTGGGGGGGGGGTACCCTGTTGGTAATCTCGGTTTGGGTTGAAATATTTCAAATGCAGTGGTTTGTAATATGCACTGTGAGTCTCAGAGGTAAGAAAACAAATTCTAAAACATAATTTAAAAGTTTTTTTATTGAAGAGGCTATTTGGCAAGTTTGAATAATGTTTTTAGGTTATAGAAATTCCTGCTATTGTAACACAGAACTTCATAGTGTGCCATAGGTACAGATTATGTTTCTTGGACCTGGGAGTTTTATTGAGACCTAAAGTTGGGCTATACAATCTAAATTATCTTGAGGAACATCTGTGTATGGCACAGATGATCTGATTAGGTCAAGTTTCTAGTAGATTCTTTTATTCACTTATCTAGCTAGTCTGCAATTATCAGCTCAACTTGATAATTTGCTTATATCCTTTTGCCCCTGAGCTGCATTGCTAGTCTTAAATTAATATGTATTCAATTTACATACCATAATAGTTGGGCTCTTTGGTAGCAGTAATCTCACCTTTAACACTAGAGAGTGTGCTTGGATTCTGATACTTTTACTAGAACATAATAACATTGGTAGAAAATGGTAGTGTCTCATTTTCTTTTCAAAACACTCCCTAAAGTCATTACTAACTAATCCCAGCTCTGCCTCGTGGGAGAGCAGCAAACGGATCGGATGAACCACGCTGATTGAAATACAGAAAGTTTGCTTGAGTTAAATTATAGACCTGATCAAAGTCAGTCAAGGATCAAGAGTACGGGGTTGAGTTCTGGATGTAGCTCCCGTTTTTTGAACACACATCTGCTTTTCTGCAGAGGTCTTTTCCTGGATGGAACTTTCATACTCCTTGTTTTTATCTCCCCCTTGCCCTCATTGGTGAAAATGTAAAGGTTCCATTTCTCTGGATGTTAAAAAATTCATTTTCTCCTTTGAAATACAGTAACTAGCTGACTTCATAGTATGGGGATGTGGCATGTTAGAGGAAGCAATTGGACGTTCTGTTTTCCAATACATCTAGTGTTAAATCTGTTGTTGTGTGAGGTCCTCCTGTGTGTGTGCAACACTGTAGATGTAGTTTGAAGACAAACTGTCTTTTAAAAGAATGTTCTTGAAAAACTAGGGTTTTCTTGTTTCTTTTATTTGTTTTTTCTTACAACAAAAGCAATGTATGTTTTAAAGCACTAAAGTAGAAAGCAAATAAACGAAAAGAAAGAAAAAAACTTATGCAAGATAGTTACTTTTAATGTTAACCTGTTGTTATATCATCTTTCATTTCACATCTCTTTCTATGCAAATATGTCAAATGGAATCATGTTACAGAGTTTTTATCATCTTTCTTTTCACTTATTCATGAATACCTTTCTATGTCTATATTTATCTATATTTTAAAATAGGTATTCTGACCAGAATTACTATACCTAGGTTTGTAATGTAGAATACTGAAATTGTTTCCAGTGTTTGTTATTGCAAATCATAATTTATTGAACAATAGAAGCATCACAGAATGTCTGGAGTTGACCCTAACTGCTCTTTAACTTCTGTCAAGCCCTGTGTCTTTTCTTAAGGACATCTGTGTCTTCATGGCAAAGTATAATGCCAGCCAACTCACCAGGATTTTCATCTCATCCATTTAAAGCTTTACCTAATTTGTCCCAATATAGAAATTCTAGACTTTTCACGGATGACAAATATCTTTGTAATGAAATCATTTACTAGATTGCTCATTATTTCCTTAGAATTGCTGTAAGTATAACTGATAAGTTACAGAGCATGTGTTACTTGGGCCTTTGATACTGTTATTTAAATTGTTTTCAATATGTTTATACTAGTTTAAATCTTAGAACATAGTATATAAGAAGGTCCACTTTCCCAAACCCTAAGCAACAGTTGAATATTATTGTATTAGTATGTTTCCAGATGATAGTGAAGATAATATCCTAGCAAGTTGATTCATTATTAGGTAAGGTATGAATGTATATTTGTATACATGTCAGTCAGTTGAAATTCTTTTCTTCTGTAAATTATCCTTTCCTGTTCTTTGCTCATTTTTCTATAAGGATGCTCATCATTTTATTGACTTTTAAAGTTCTGCATAAATTATCATTAGACTCTTTTCAGTAACCAGATTATGTACCCACAGGACAGTTCAGGGTACCGAAGTTCCTACTGAGTATGAAATTGTTTAAACAATATTTTCTTAAAGTAGTAGAAAGTCTAAGTAGTTTCTAGTAAGTATTGTTCAGATCTGGACTTTAATGGCTCTGATGTCACGTAGTTTATATCCTTCTGAAGTCTTATAAAGCTGCTGGGAAAAATGTTGCTTGCTTGATTAAAAGCAGCTAATATTGATGCAAATTCAGATTTTAGTGTTTGTAGACCAACCATATCCATAAATGTACAGCTCCAAAGAAAGAAACCACATCATTTTGTTTTTATCTACAATTGACTTTCTCCTCTTTCTTTCTTTTTTTTTCTTTCTTTCAATTTTTTGACTGTGTCTTGGTGAACTATAGTACAGTATGTTTTGAACTCACTATGCAGCTTTGCCTGACCTCAAACTCAGCAATCCTCCTGCTTCAGTCTTACGAGTGCTGGGGTCATAGGTATGAAACACCTTGCCCAGAACAATGAAAATTTTTTAACCAGAAAAAGTTTAGAAATTGTAAAGTTAAAAAGGGAACAAACACTCAAGTCTCACAAAAGTAGCAAATCATTTTGCCAAGACAATGACTATCAACACAGCTTTCTTTTGTGTTTCCTGTCATTTGTCATCAACCAAGAAAATGTAGTTGTCTCTAGACTGGTGTAGGAACGGCTGCTCTGACCTTTCCCCTTTGTTCTTGAAGTCTTCAGTGCTTTTTTTAATAGGCATTCTGAGAGCCACTTATTTTAGCCAAATCCAATTGAGTTTGCAAGTGTAGTTTTCTCTCTAAGGCTACAAACAACAATGAGTATTGTGCTATAATTCTACTTCAAATGTCCAGCCACTGCAGAGATGCCACGGAAGAGCTGGTGTGTTTGGCAGTGTAAAAAGTGACACAAAATTAGTTCACTATATTATTTTGTACCTTATTTTCAAATACTATCCAACACATTTCCCCAAAGTTCATCTTTCCAGTTAAGTTTTTATCTAATTTACTAAATGACCTTTCCTCCCCATCCCACAGTCTTTGACCTCCTCCCATCTTCCAGTCAGAGGCTGAATCCAGGTGCTCTACTGTCTGTCCTGAGAGACCCTGCCCTGAACGAGCTGTACATGATCTCCACCTTCAAGCTGCAGACTAAAAGCTCAGCCACCATCTTTGGCCTCTACTCAGCTGACAACAGCAAATATTTTGAATTTACCGTGATGGGACGCTTAAACAAAGGTAAGTAAAATGGTAGAAATGACTTTCACAAAAATCTCTTTCTATTCTAGGACATTGGAATTCCTCCTGATGTTTCTGTTGTGTAATTTTATTCTCACCCATTGTTCATTTCAAGACCAGTATTATGTTCTTTTTGCGCATTTCCCTTGCTCGGGAGAGGTATGGAAGAATTGGGAGAAGGAATGAAGTGCTTGGGGGTCAAGTTGTCTTTTGACACTGTCCCATGTCTTCGTGTTATTCTCAGTCTGGTTCTGGAAGAAACAAGACCCAGGACAAGAGGTCACTGTCTTCTTCAGCTCTTGCTTCTATCACAAAATGCCATCTATATCTCACAGTTCTGGAGGCTGGGAAGTCTGAGGGCAAAGTGCTGGCATATGAGGCTTCTGGTAAAGGCTGACTTGCTGAGCTCAGGATGGTCCTGTTTTCTTTGTCTCTTCACACAGTGGAGAAAGACCTATCTCTCTCATGTCTCTTCTTATAAGATGAAGGTCTCACCCTTAGCAATAAGTTGCCCAGGTTCAGCTAGAACTTACCATCCTCCGGCCTCAGACTCTCAGAATACTGGGATTACAGGTGTGCACAGTCACCTCCCAGTGGTCCCACCTCTAAGTGCCATCATATTGAGGAATAGAGCTTCAGTATTATGAATTGATGGTGGAGGATATAAACATTCCCCCTATACAATTCTTAATGAGTAACACTTGATATTTAGGTAGGTGGATAAATGAGAGAAGGACTGATTAAGTGTTACCTCTCAAGAATCACCTGTTCTGTGATGCAGCTGATTGAAATTATAACAGAGATAAAAGGGTTGATGAGCAAGCCTGTGGTTGGATCTCATGTGTCCCCCAGTGGCCCATGGGTGGATAATGCCCTTGTCTGTCTATGCAGGCATCTTGTTGGAGATGGTGAAAGACTTGGGAGGTGGGATCGGTTGGATATAGTTAGGGCAGGGGTACATGACCCTGGGTAGATACTGACACCCTGGTCCTCTTCTGTTTCTCCTTTTGCCTTCTGAGCTCTATCAGGTGAGCATCTCTGTGATACTGCATATTGCCCATCATGATGCTCTGCCTCATTTTAGGCCCAAAAACAATGGAACCAACAAACCAGACTGAAACTTCTGAAACCATCAAACAGAATAAGCCTTTCCTCCTTTTAAATTGTTGAGCTTGGTATTTTGGCAGAGTAATTGGAAGCTAATATGTGTATGCATGTCCATGCTCACGTGCACACACACACACACACACACACACGCGCTCCTCTAATCTATCAGGAAGATGAATGGTTCATAGAAAATGGGTGATGAGATGTGGATTAGAACTTAGTCCTAAAAAACAATTCAGAAATCAGAATTCTCAGATGACAAATAGGAGTTTGTACAGTACCAAAGCCAGGGAATTCGAGGATGTGCATAGAAAAGTTGTTTGACTGGAACAATGAGAGAAGAACAAGTCTTTGTCACTGGTATATCTGAAAGTCCTAGGAAAGAACAGTAGCTCCTTGTGTCTGGAATAATAAAGAGAAGTAAAAGGCCCCTCAGGTCCATGGGAAGTAGGTGATATATGGCTTTGACTGACCTGAGAAGCATTCAGTGGCTGCCATGTTGACATAGTTCACGGAGTGGGGTACTGTCTCCCTCAATGGTGAGCTCACAGGTCATTCAGCTGGCCGAGGTTGTGCTGATCTTCTTTCTTGTTGGTTTGGATAGAAAACCATCAAAGTTAGACAGTCTGGGCCCATGTGAGATCCAGGAACAAGCTAAAGGGATGAGTTTGCCACTGAGCTCTCTCCTACTGTTTCTCTCTAAGTCATGCCACCCACGGGCACCTCATTACTATTTGTAAAACATAGATTGGGTCAGGTTTCTCCTGACCCAAAGACCTTGAGTTATTTGCCATTCCAAGTTGAATATGGTAGATATGCCTCAGCTGGGCCTTCAGGACTTCCACTGCGGACCTGCAGATGATATTTCTGATTTGTCCCTCAGTGCAGTCTTCTGTGCTTCACCTGGACGGACCAGCTGCTACTCCATGGACCCATGCATGCTATCCTCCCTTCTCCATCCTCTCTCTTTTCTCCTGCTCCTAGTCTCTGCAGCACCTGCATTGCACCCTCTCCAGATATGAACCAAACCCACCTAACACCTTTTCCTAATGTCCTTGTATGGCTTTTTATCTCTTAAGGAATTAATTTTAGTTAACCTTGTACTTGAATTACTTCCAGTTTTCTCTCTAGTAGGTTGTGAGCTCCATCCAGTGAGGCAGGGACTTGGGTCTGCTATGGCACTATTGTTGTAGGGCAGCTGTACAACACAATTACTTGAGCAAAGAAGTGGTTCATGAGCAGTTAGATAGGATACACAGAGGCAGAGAAGAGTAGACTCATTTGTTGAAGAATACATATACCACTATAGACATTCTGAAATTCTGATGTCTACTACTTGGTAAGTGCTCAAAAATTTTTAGCGAATGGATGTTGAAGACATTTTGGATGAGCATATGAGAATACAAAGGTTGTGTTTCTGACACAAGTGATCTGTCAAACAATTAATGAAGCAAATGGTAAAATATTGATAGAAATAATCATTCTAGAAGCCTCCTGGCTGGATATGATTGACGCTCTCCTAGACTAGCATGAAGAAAGCTTGTTAGTTAGTGTTCTGGGTTCAAGCCTCAGCTAAAAGTCTTGCTTGGCGACCATGAGTACATCTTGAATACCTTAATTCTGATTTACTGTCTTTAAAGTGAGGATGGTAAAAGCTATTTCACACATTGATAGTACAATCCAAATTATAAGTATATAAGATGTAACAATCTTTAGGCTATGAAGTACGTTAAAAATTATGGGTTCTTAAATAGTATAAGGTGGATGGATAAATAGACAGATGGACATTTATCTTACTGTCTTCCAAAAACAGACAAAGCTTTGTCTCAATGATAGCTTCACCTTTCAGAAAAAGGAAATGGGACAAAAAGCTTCTTAAGCGTTCATTTGATTGTCACCAAATAACTACTTGCTGATGTGAAAAGCTCAGTGGTTCTGGTGCCTGCCTTGCAAGCTCAAGGACCTGGGTTCGATCCTGGTAACCACGTACAACAATGCTGGGCGTGGTGGCTCACACCTATAATCCCAGCACTCGGGAGACAGAGGCAGAAGGTCTGCTGAGTTCAAGGCTGAGTTCAAGACTAGCCTGAACTATGAAGTGAGACCCTGCCTCAAAAACAAACAAACAAACAAACAAACAAACACTAAGATTCAGATTATTATTCATGTAATTTAAAAATGGCTTGAAAAAGAAGCCTGGGACTTTCTGAAAATAAAATGGTGTTACTACTGTAAGTCTCATTAAACTTTTTTTCAGTGAAGTTTCTAAACCGGTGAATCAAAAACAAGCTGTGAATGTAATGTACCGACACTTCAGAAAATAATTTTACTAACTCACACATGCCTTTCTAATATTATAAAAAAAGAATGAGACAGTATTGCTGGGAGTTGATATGTTACCTGATATCTAAGTATTGAGTGGATTTTTGACAAAGCCTTATCATATGCACTGAACTTTTCAACCTACGGTCTTTAGGGAAGATTATATCACCTTTGTAACTGGAACAAAGCTAGAAAACTGAGCTGCACAGATGGAATATAGTCTCCAGTATTTAGAAGATGACACAGTGGACCACAGTCAATCAGATGAAATTTAACAAGAATAAACATGAGTCCACTGTCTGGAAGTTAAAAATAAATCACAATAGTACAAGATGTGGGAGAGCTAATCCAAGAGTTCTAGTGAACAACATTAAGACCGAATCAGTGTTAAGCACAGAGTCAGATATATAGTGGCTGATCAAAACTATTTACTGGATGAATAAATGAATAGAAACTGTGGGGCATACATTTTTTGAAAAGCTCCTTAAATTTTGATTATATCAATGCATAGATACAGTTCAGCGAACCACCAGTTCTGTAAAATCAAGAGTCTACCTTGGGAAGAATCACCCCAGTAGTACTTCTCTGGACTCCATTGCTAAAATCATGTCCCAGCTGAAAAGCTAAAAAGACTAAAATACCAAAAAACAAACAAACAAACAAACAAAAAGCAACACCTAAACCAAAACAAACAATAAACAACTGGGAAAGTAAAGGAGTAGGCTCAAGACAGGAGTGATATGAAAATTACCTTAAAGTATTTGAAAAGTCATTTGAAGTAAAGATCAGATTAAGTCTGTCAATAGCCCAGAAGAGTAAAATTAGGGACCATTTGTGAAAGTAAGAGGAAACAGATATTGACTTTATATTAGGAAAATATTGGAATGCTGTCCCAAAGTGAAATGATTTTTTTAAAATAATGAGCTCCTTACAACTGGAAATATGCTGCAAGAGGCTGAGTTTCTATTGGAGGACATTTGTGATGTAAGGTATTACCCTGGATGACTTGTAATGTTAACGTTCTGAATCCCCACAAAGACTAGAAAGGTTCCATAGTGACTGGACAGATCGCTTTGCAGCTCCTCCTGTACATAACACGAGCTTTGGATTCTGGGTACTTTGAGTACCTATGATGTGTCTCACAGTCTTTTCAAAACACAAGCCCTCTGCAGATGTTTAATACAATTGCTAGATTTTCTTTCATTGGTTTCTTTCTGTCTCTCTATCTCTTTTTGTCTCTGTCTCTCTCTATTGTGCAAATTCTACGCTTCTTTCAAATGTTATAAGAACATTTTGAAACAGGTTGCATATATTGCAGCTAGGAGTCTGTCAGTAAACTTTTTAAAAAAACCAATGTGATGATTTCCCTTTTGTATGTATTTCTAAAGTACTAAAGTTACCAACATCTAGTGCATAAGGGTAACTATGCACTGGCACAGATATTCACCATCAAACATGTTAGGCATTTTTAAACTCATGGTTATTTTCAAAGAAGAAAAAGTTGACCGTGATGGCTTTCACTATATACCTAAGAATGCCAAGGAGCAAAGCCATTTTCCAAACAAAGCGGAGAGCTGTAGACTACCTTCACAAGTTTGTGCCCGTGGCCTAGGTAACTTTTCACTTTTTGCTCAAGCATTTTCAGGTTTAAAAGCTTCACAACTTTGACATTCAACATTCCATAATGTTTTTGGCTATCGGGCTCACTCTTTGAAAAGGACCTTTCGAAAATTTTTTCCTGAGACACCAGTGCCATATCATTATTATTTGGTTCTCTTTTTCATTCCCCCGCAGTTACTGAGCTCACATTTAATCATGCTGTACTATGTGGTTCTTGTATCCCGGCCTGGAAATGTAGCTTTTGGATAATGTCAGAAAATGCAGTTTCCCAACTAAGTACACAAAGATACTAAGTTCAGAGGGGAAAGATTTATATGAAATACCAATAGAAAGTACCTTCACATTTAATAAAAAAATGTAATTCTGGGTAACAAAAATCAGAATGAACCAATGAGCATTCTATTTTATACACCGCTGTACTGTTGCTGTGTAGTCTAGCCATAGCTGTATTATTGCTCTCAGTGGCTGTGGAAGAAGGTGAATTTGGTAATAAATACACTAGAGAGTCATAAGGTGACGGGAAGATTGGGGCCCGTCCTGGGTAAGTAAAGATATTAGACATTATTTAGAATCCACTGTGTAGTGATTGGCTTTTACTTGCTTGTGTGCTTGGTCTGAGAAGGCAAAAAGTTGATCAGAACAGTCCTAGAATCTGTCAGTTACCGAAATCTATGCAGAAAGAGTCTGGCAGTGGGAAGGTGAGTTGGGAAGCCAACAGAGTAGCGCCGAGGTGGTGCAGAGTAGCAGCAGAGGTGGGACGGCCACAGGAGAGCCTGTTGGTGATGCTTGCCACTGCGGTCCTGTTCTGTGTCTGACCCCTGCAAAATACACACATCAGAATCACTGGCAGACTTGTTCAGCTGAAACTGAAGATATGAGTTCTAGAGTGTGTGATAGCTACTGTGAAATAGAAAATATTCAAATGATGAAGGGGGGTTAGGGTTGTATCACACAGGGACAAGATATGATGGTAAAAAAAAGGAAACAAAGCTTAGGTATACACAGGGTGTGTGTGTGGGGGGGTGTAGGGTGGGGAGGGGAATCAGAAAAATGAGGATTAAGATGTGTATATACTGGTACAAATTTTCAGGGTTGTTTGTGATTTGATATGTATATAAAAGTGCCAATAAAATCAATTAATGAATTTTTTAAAAAAGCAAACTGAACGTACTGTGGCTGAGAAATGGATCTGTCCTGGGATCACCTCCCTGCCTTTGGTGACTGAGAGGTGTGGGGGAGCCGGGAGGGGGATGGTTTCTGAAGCGGCGGGGTTGGCTTCTCACGTCTTGTAGAGGTGTGGAATGCTGAGATTATTTTCTCTGTGGTTTGCTTTTTCCACCCATGGGTGTGCTAAGCTGAAATAGGGATGGGTGAACCTGGAATAGTCTAGGAGAGTATGGAACTAAATCCTTTGTCTTCTCCCCATGATGCTGCCGGGGGGCAGGTGGGGGGAGGTCAGGCCAGCTCCCCGGCAGGTCTCTGCTCCCAGCCAGCGTTGGCTGTTTCCAGACTCGGTGTGACAGATGCAAACACAGTGAGCACTGGGCAAGGCCTGCCTATCCCTCTGGAACAGTCTTGTTGCTGAGAGTATTGGAGGATAAAATAAGCCAAGAGGAGCAGAAGTGAGGAATTTGCAATAAAAAAATCCCCTGAAAGTGGAAGCCATAAAAAATGAGAGTTATTTGATCAAAAATGAGGAATGGTAAATGTCAAGGCACTCAATACTTTTTCTTCCAATGGACATTGTGGAGGTGGAAGTTGGTCTAAGTCTTTCTTTCTTTCTTTCTTTCTTTCTTGCCTTTTTCCTTCTTGCAAGTGCCACAGGGTCTAAGAGGAATAAAAAGAAAAGCAGAAACACAGAATCCCCTGAAATGAGAGTACTAGTACTGGGAATACCATGCTGAATTGCCACTCTCTAAACTCTTTTATTTTCTATTTTAAAACTCTAAATGCAGTCACTTAAATCAGACTTTGAGAGCTCATATTCACAACATTGAATGTATACCTGCTCTATACAACCTGCTCCACTTGGTAATGTTTATAAAGCTCCACTCTGCTGTTTGGTTAGGAAAATAAATCATGGCCCATGTGCCCTACAAGGTCCTGTTAAAAGCAGGCAGGGTGCCGGCACAGGAATCTTGGCTTGGGGAGGAGATTTATGAGTATTTGCTGTAAGGACCTGTGTATGTCCTCACAAACTAATCTCACAGAGAACAGAAGTAGTGGCTAAAACCAGAATGAGGCCATACTGGACGTATGTGTATGATCTAGTTCCAGGTTGGTGAAAGAAATGGTATTTTTATTGGTCTATAAAAACTGTAAGTATTTGAGAAACTAAACAGTAAAGTAGTTGAAGTTAAGCTGACATGTCAGTTGAATTTTTTTCTGCATTCAACTCTGTCTCTTTTGATTACTATTTGTACATCTAATTTTTAGCCATGCAGCTAAGATAAATTCTCAATATATAGTATTAAAATGAAATGTAGAGATCTGTGTATCCCAGGTTAGAAACCCAAATTTCTTTTCATGCCTACTTTCCTTTAGCCATTACTTTCTTTCTTTTCATACTTATATTCATCCTTACATAAGGATAAATCTTATACTTATCTTATATTTATCTAGTCTCACTGACATGTCAAGAAACTTGGTGTAGTGGTACTACAGTCCTAGAAAGTCCTTGTTAAAAAAAAAAAAAGAAGAAGAAAGTCCTTGTAGTCAGTCTTTCTTTCCAAGCCTCACTCTGGAAGTACCTGGCGGTGACCACACAGAGCTAAGGAAGACCTCTTGGTGACTCTTCCAGGTATCTGTCTCTGTCACAGAACCTGATGTCAACTGAACTTCTGTAGACTATGGTTGAATCAAGACAGGATTAGAAGAGATGGGGAAAGAACCTAGAAAGTCTAACTATAGTGTATTTTCATTGGTGCTTCAGCATAAACAGTATCTTGGCTTATTAGTCTAGACAGGAGCACCGAGCTGGGATTCACACTGGACAGAAAAGGTTCTTGAAGGAAGATACTCTGAGTTATTTGCTATGCAGCATACAAGATGACAGCAGCAGTCTGGATGCATGTATAATATCCTTTTCAGTATATAGGTAATCAGTGTTTCTTTAGAAAGATTAGAGAAGAAAGATAAGCAAGAAGAAGTATATATCCAAGCATCTGGCAATGACCACATAAATGTCCGCTTATTTTCTGTGGATGTTCATACACATATGTCTGTACATAGTTACACATACACACTGCTTTCAGAGGGAAGCTACATTAACTTTTAATTTTCAATTTAGCAAATAATTCTGTTTTTATTTAGCAAAATGACGACATATTTTAGATTTTATTATGCAACTATTCCATAATGTTCCTTCCATTGTAGGATCATATCATTATTTAAATAGCCAACTCACTTTTTAATCATATATATATTATACCAAGTGCTTATTATAAAAATTTTTTCCGAAACGAAGGTTCATCCAAACATCTCAATTCCTTTCCTCCTCATTTGCTTCCACCTCCTCTTTTAATTTACTTACTTTCAATCTGATAGGTGGCCTTCCTGTGCCATAGGGTCTACATAGTGTTAAGATTCACTAAACTTAGTTACCTACTCTTGTGATCAGTTCTACCAATGTGAGATTTGGGGGCAGTCATCAGCACTAACAGACCTTGCAATGCTGGGTTTACCATGTCAGCCCTTCAGCACATTTGCTGCAATGAGCCTGACCTTGTAGCTCCTGAGATGACTTGTGGTAATGACTTTGGGTTTGGGAGTGTTCTGGTAGACTCTTGAAAATCTTAGAAGCAGATAACTTTGGTCTTTCCAGCAGACCTTAGACCTTAGCCAGTAGGCCCTATTTGCAAATGGCTAGCTTACAAGATGAGATTTTAGCTCAGGGCCCAATACATCCAGGATACTAATGAAGTAATAAGTAAGGCTGAGACCCAGAATTTTAAATTTTTCATTTAATGAACTTAAGAAGATAGGGGCAGTCCACTGGAACTATAAGGTAGTAGATCTACTCCCTGGCCCCTTTGCAACCATTGATACCTTTTATTTTGTAACTGAGCATTATTAAATTTAGGCTTGGGCTGGGGAGGAGCAATATGACAGATTCCAGTTGATTTGATGTGTGCTTACAAAGTTCTCTCCATCCTAGAAGTCCATTAGTCATGGGAGAAACCACATCTGGGTTCAAATTCTGGTCCTCCACTTACAGGTCCTTGAGCTCATTCCTTCATTTACTTGAGCTTCATTTTCCTCATCTGTACCTACTCTAATTTCATAGAGTTGCTGGGAGGAGAAATCAAGTATTTAAAGCACGCAGGGTTAGGACTTGCACGGTAGTGCTCAGTGAATATTTGGTGAGTTAATGAATTCATGTCTTCAGGAGCTAAATTGGGTTTTCATTTACTTTCTGATGGCGTTCTTCTTGCTCGTAAGTATATAAGTGTGCTTAGAATGATCTGAAGTGTTATTTTTCACATTTGTTGATATTACACATCCCTTCATCAGCACAAAGTTTCCTTAGGAAGGTGGGTTCCCAGCACTGGTGTTTTACCATGAATTATGGTTTCTACTTACGTGTTCCTTTAAAGCATCATAGGTGGGATTTGGAAGGTGATTGAGGTTTGGGGACTTGTAAACACTTGCTGTTAGGAGGTGGGGACTGGTCAGAAGAGGTGGATCACTATGGGTGTGACCTGGAAGGTTATATCTCCCTACATTGACTCTTTCCTGTCTGCAAGCAGCTCTACACTGCCATGTGCCTCTGCCCTGTATTCCTGCCTTGGAGGCAGCCAGCTATGGACTGAAATATGAAGAAAATGAACCTATCTTCCTTTAAATTGCAGGTGTTGATTGGTGAGTCTCAGTGAACCATGTCTAGGAAAGTGCCCGGCACACAGAAGATGTTGAACCAGTATCTGTGGTGATGGACTGCTTGTGCTTTCTAGTGATCAGGTTGCTCAGTACAGAACTGCCCTTTCCCTTTATCATGTCATTCATTGATCTGTCCTTGCTTCCAGCCATTCTCCGTTATCTGAAAAATGATGGGAAGATATACTTGGTAGTTTTCAACAACCTGCAACTGGCTGATGGGAAGCGACACCGGATCCTCTTGAGGCTGACCAATTTGCAACGAGGGGCCGGCTCTGTAGAGCTCTATGTGGACTGCACTCAAGTGGATTCTATTCACAATCTCCCCAGAGCCTTCTCTGGCCTCTCCCAGAATCCTGAGTCCATTGAGCTGAGGACTTTCCAGAGGAAGGCCCAGGTAGGACCCACCATTCTCCAATCTGACGTGGCCTGGGGAGAAGAGGCATGTACTGTCCAGAATGTCAGCTTATTTCTGTTCTGGGTCATGGGGTCTAATGGTGGCTGCATATTTGAATTATCCAGGGAGCTTGCAGAACATCTACCAGAGGTCAAGGCAAATTCATAAGAATCTGTGGGACAGGTGGCTAGGCACCAGCTTTAAGAAATAGTGATTAGACAGTGAAGTAAAACTTGAGAGTTCTATTGTCAGTCATAAGTAGGCCTTTTAGAATCAACTCTTCCACTTGTAAAGTTAGAAAGGAGCAGCTAAAATAAAAATACTTATCTTCGTGTGATATGATTATCTATTCTCACTCTTTTTATAATGTTGTTGATTAGTTTTTAATGAAAATAAAAAAGAATTGTTGGGAATTGCCAAGTCCAAGGAACAACAGTTTTTACAGGTGCTGGCAGGACACCCACTAACCAAAAGGGACTTACTGCAGCTTAGTTCCATGTAGTCTGAACAAGTCCTGTTGCCCCTGTCTTCTGTCTTCTGCTGTCCACAGGGTTATTTTTGTTGTTATCACTGCACCTGTTATAGGAATTTTCACATACATTTCTTTTATAAGTTTTTGTACAGGGAATGCTTTGGTTCTTATAAATAATTTTGGGCATCTTTTGTCCTTCCCAATAATTTATATCTTCTCATTGTTCTTTAATTTTATCTGGTATAGAAGACAATGTCAAAATCGTTTAACTGTGTTCATCTATTATGGCCCATAATATTGTTATCTGCTCTCTTTCAATCCCCATTGTCCATTTGTATTTTATGATTTGGTTAGATGTGCTTAGGTCAGAAGCTTCTCTGTGCTCTTATACAAAGAGGCGGGAACAAAAACTGATTTCCATTACAAGTACAATCTACGAATCTGATCCTAGAATTCTGTGCTTAAACAGTACGAAATCTTTAATAGCAGAAGTTCCCACTAAAGCTAGAATCAAGAAGGGTTTTTGGTTAGTTTAATTTTTGTTTTGCAGAATCATATAGTTCTTTGTATAGACTTATTTATATATCAGAAACAGTAATGAAAAGAAAAAAATGTACTAAACTTTATTTCTGAATTCTCAAACTAACCCAAGCAATCAGAATGACAGAAACGTTAAACCTGACCATTTCAGAAGCTAGTGTTCACAACCAAAACTGTTGTTTTATAAAAGACTGGTCTCAGCTGTGACAAGTTCATGAGAAGCTACACTCGTGGAATTTGCTGCAAAGTTCTGGCTGCTTGGACTGCCAGCAGGGACAAAGAGGCTTGGGCTTTGTAGTCATCTGCACAAAAAATCAATTAATGAGTCAACAAAGAGGCACGTTCTAGGTATGTAGGATAGTGTGGTGGGCAGAACCAATAGTGGTGCTCCCTTCACGGACCTTAGAGTCGATATCCCATTTCACATCTGTCACCACATGGCATCTGTGCATATGTCTTAACCTAGCTAAAAAGTAGAATTCCCCAAAATTCCTAGCATGCTCATTTCTAAAACAGAAATGATGGCTTTAATGAGCAATTAACATATATCTTTTTTCCTACGTAAATATGATCAAATGAGTATGAGCAAAACTTAGGAGATAAAGAGAAAAGGAAATTGATTTTGTGGCTGGCAATGGCTGATATCAATTGGTAACATGGAAATACAGTGAGAGTAACTTAAAGAAAATACACTGCTCTTTCATTGTCATAGCCCGAAATCAGAGGCTTTTAAAAAATCTTGTGCCAAGATATCATAAAAATGATATTGTTTAAAATTGGGATCGATATCTTATGATAGCCTAAACTTTATTTTTAAAAAGTTCCAGGCAGTTCTTAAGGAGATCCTCCACAAAAAGCTCAGTTGTCGTGAAGGAAAACAGCCTTTCCTCTCATTAGCGACTCTGATGAACTTTCAGGCCAAGTTGGATACCAGAATTTTCCTAGGTAGTTCTGCATTTCCTTAAGTGCGAAGGGGAGGACTCGTGGGCTTTCAGAAAAATGGGAACCTACAAAGTCTGTAAAATGTTGATATCTAAGTCCGGTGTATGTACAGGTCTACTCCACTGTGAAAATTGAGTCTGCAAGCATATCGGCTTTTGAATGGTGACAGCAATCTGCTATAAATGTGATTTTTTCCCCAGGACTTCTTGGAAGAGCTGAAGCTGGTAGTACGGGGATCGCTGATTCAAGTGGCCAGCCTGCAAGACTGCTTCCTGCAGCAGAGTGAGCCACTGGCTACCACAAACACAGGTGTGGTGGGGGATCCAGGAGGTTTTCCTATTCTCAGAAGGTCCGAGGTGGCTGGGCCCAGCCCTGGTAGAGAGGCTGTTGACCAAGCTGCCTGACAGAGCGGATCTGTAAAATCAGGCTTTTCTACAAAGTCTGGGACAAAAAATCTCTACATTGCACTTTATTTTTCTAACTTACATGCATTCGGACTAGCTCCACAGTGACTTAATTAGCATTATTTTGTTTGGTGAATTAGAGAAGTTACTGTAAGTTAAATGTAAAGCCTTGGTCTTGTTATCATCTTGTCATGATGATTTTATGGGAAGTCATTTGCTTTTGAGCCACTTAGAAACGATTATCATGCACCTTATACCTTTTGCAATTCCTATAGGGGATTTTAATCGTCAGTTCTTGGGTCAAATGACACAACTAAACCAGCTACTGGGCGAGGTCAAGGATCTTCTGAGACAGCAGGTAACCAACCAACAGGATGTGGCTTTTCAAGTCTTAGCAGAGCAGTTCTGTGTACGTGCAAGCTGAGCACGAGGGGTGGGTGGGAGGGGGAGGCGGTGGTGGAGCTACTGCTCAGGCGGCCCGTTCAGTCTGTCATGCCAGGACTCAGACAGGTCATCTCTGGAAATGGAAGGACATGTTTGCATGAACCTTCCATGGCTCTGGGCAGACCAGGAGCTTCTTATGTACTAGTGGTATGATCGAAAAAGACAGTGTTCAAATTTAAAAATGTGTATTGCAGTATCAAAGACATTGTCATTAATTCTCCCTCAGAATAGTCCCCTTTGCTTTGAACAGACTCATCTCATCATTCTTCTTGTTTTCTGTGAATGTCTTTAATCACCCTGTCTTGGTTATCTCTATATCCTGAATTTATTCAAAATAGTTCAAACTGTTGATTTTGACATTGAGGAGAGTCAGAATTGGCATGATGCCAGATTCGGTGGGTGACACACGCTATGACATTTTACAGGCCCACTGTTCTGTTGCATAGAGCTCAGCAACAGCATTCACTCATTTTTTTCCTATCATATCTTGTAAAGACATCACAAAAGATTCCCAGAACTGCTTCAGAAAGTGCAGGGATAAGTGTGCTGGGATCTAGGAGGAATGTCTTAATAGAGATTAGTGGTGATGTGTCTTTCACTGTAATAAACCTTTGTAATTTAAACATTCACCATGTTTTAATCACACCTCACACTGTAAAAGTGTTTCTTAGATAACTACGTATGAATTCTTTCATTCCTAGTTATTTCAAGGATTACTTTTTTCTTGAGCCAGGGTCTCACTTTGTAGTTCATGCTGGCCCTGAGCTCAGCCTTGAACTCACAGCAATCCTCCTGCCTCTGCCTCCCAAATGCTGGGATTACAGCCATGAGCCACCACACCTGGCATCGTTGCCATTGTTGTATGTGCTTACCGGAATCAAACCTGGGCCCTTGCGCTTGCAAAGCAGGCACTGGAACCACTGAGCTAAATCCTCGGCCCCTCAAGGATTCCATTTTAACCTTATTTCCCTTTCCCATTTCTAAAGGTCAAGGAAACCTCATTTTTGAGAAATACCATTGCCGAATGCCACGCTTGTGGTAAGTGCTCATTCTGATTTGGGCTGTGCAGACTGGCAGAGGGTCTGAGCTGAGCCCACAATGTCTGTGGCTTTGGCAGGTCTCTGCTGGGCTGGAGGGAAGGGTGAAGAGCTTATTACCAAAGCAAATTTTGTTTTTCACCCTTGATATTTCCCTAGCAGTGAAGAAGCTTATGGGTTATTATTTTTATTTTTTTTCTTTAGGTCCACTCAGCTTTCAGTCTCCAACTCCAAACACACTGGTGCCCCCAGCACCCCCAGCACCTCCAGCACCCCCAACACGCCCGCCACGCCGCTGTGACTCCAACCCGTGTTTCCGAGGCGTGCGCTGTACCGACACCAGAGACGGCTTCCAGTGTGGGCCCTGCCCCGAGGGCTATACAGGGAATGGAATCACCTGCTCTGATGTTGACGAGGTACAAGTTCTGTCATGGAGGCGGGGGCCTCCAAGGTGATTTGTATACCTAACAGCTTCTGGAAAGAGGGGCCATACTGATGTTTGGTGGATGCCTTGTGTTGTCCTCCAGGGTCCATCAAAAGCAACTTCCTTCTGCATCTTTGGAGACCCTGAGGCCCAGTGAGCAATAGAGGAGGAAAGCAGGACATGCAGTTGTCACTATGTTTTCCCTTGTTTCCAGCTTTTTTACAGCCCATATTGCTTCAGTGCTATGATTTCTACTCTTCACTCTAACAGCTGAACTGATGGAATTTTTCTAAGCAGTCTATGTTAAAATTTTGCTTTTCTCAGGATTTTGCAAATGTGGGAGAGGAAGATCTGTGTGAGGGGTTATAACCACTAGTCACACCAACAAGATCTTTTAGTGAGGCCTGTCTCCAACAAGTGCCCAGGGGTGGAGCCAGTGTGAGCACATTCAGCCAACAAAGGCTGTGGGAGCAGCAGGCAACTCCTCAAAGGCAGTCTGCTTTAAGGCCATACTTAGCCAGTTGTCACAAGTCCGATGGCAAAACAGTGTCCAAAGAGTATAGCTAGGCTACCGCCAAAACATATTTTTCCTTTCTTAGCCGCCCATGCCAGGTTGGCAGGAGGTGTACCCAGAGAAGGGCCTGCAGGGTGCTGAGACACAGTGGCATCCCAGGGCCCTGCAGGCTCTGGTAGCACCCACTGAGGGTCTTAATGGCCCCTTGACCAGAGAACCATCTGCACATGTTTCATGTAATTGCACCTGGTTTTTATCTGTGAACTGGAATTTTCCTCCTTTCTAAAAGAGTAGTGAGTGGTCATGTTTTTTACATCAGTTGAAGTGGTTTTAAAAGTAAAAGGATGAGAGCCTCTCCCAGACTCTTGCCTTGGGAGAGCCATGGGGTTGATAAGTCAGGCAGGCAGGCACAGACCTGCAGAAGCCCATCTTCCTGAAGAAGCACCGGGCCTGGGTTCATCTTCTCCAGGTCTTTCCATTTGAGGAGATGGTCCACTCATGCCCTGGGAGCCAGCCAACAAATGGCTAAGGGACTGTGTCTTTCGACTGGGATGTGAAAATTCTTACTCTACTGGAGTGTGGGTACATCTGGCTGACAGCTGGACACCTTGAACTTGGAGGTGCCATTCTCCCGTAACGCAGCAAAGGCCCAGTAAGGTAGAAGGCATCTCCAAATTGGGTGGGTCAAGGATACAGTGGGTAACTATTAAGTTGGAAGCCTTCATTTCTTATCATTTTTCCAAACAAAATAAAGAAAGAAAGAAACACGCACACAAAGGGGAGGGAGGCTTTGAAGATGTTTTCTCCATGTGACTAAAGACTGAATATTTTTCTCTCCAGTGCAAATACCAACCTTGCTACCCAGGGGTGCGCTGCGTGAATTTAGCTCCTGGCTTCAGATGTGACGCCTGCCCCGTGGGTTTCACAGGGCCCATGGTACAGGGTGTTGGAATAAATTTTGCTAAGTCAAACAAGCAGGTGAGCCTAAGTTATATTTTTCATTCGTTTTTCATCTTAGCAGAACAATTTCCCAACTCTTCAGTACAACACTTTTCCTCCTAGAGCATCCTGTGCCATGTGGGATGTCCGGAGAACAAACTGGGAGAGTTTTTCAACTTATTGCTGATAATATACCCTTGTAAAGTCTGGAAGAGGAATTTGTCAAAGATGAGATCATAAAATATGACTAGATAAACATGGTCTTGGGTCAATCTGGAAGTATGCATGGTCTCCAACCTACTTTGTTGGTAGCCTTTGGAATTCTGTCCCGCAGAATAACTTGAGACTCAGAGAAACAAACAAAAGCTTTAAAAAAATTAAGTCCCTTTTACAGAGCCATTGTTGCCAATCAAAAGCTGTTTTAGAGATGAAAGGATTTCAAGAGTAAAAATGATCCCTGGAGGGAACCTACCCTCTTTCTTATATAAGCTATAAACTACCACAAACCACTTGAATACTTCATGACAATCTCCATTTACTTCCAAATGTTCTTCTATATTCTGGTCATTATTTAACTGACTGACTGTGAAATTCCTTTTGATGTTTTCAGCCATTAAAAATGGTTGGCCTATAAATATATTTTACTACCATAGGGAAATGATTAGCTTTGAAGAAGGGCAGCGGTTTATTTTTTCCTTGCTGCCTATCAAGGACCCTACAGGATATCAGTCACCTTGACTAAAGAGAGAGGTAAGCTCGAGAGAGCGGTGACAAGGAACCACCAGGGGAGTGATGCCCAAGTTCTGCTTCTCCTGTCAAGACAAAAACTCTACAACTGAGCAAAAGAAAATAGACAAAATGAAATATAGAGTGCTTGATATGAGCTAGTGAGGGCATTTCTCAGCAGCTTCCCAGCAATATGGTGGGTGAAATGAGGTAGAAAGGGAGCCACCTTGTGAAAAGTTTTAATGCATTATGAAGGTCAAGAGAAGTGAAAGGCTGTGGTGCAGCTTCTAGAAGCAAAGAAGAAAAGTCACATCTGTGGGTAGAAGCTGATGCTACAGCCACCCATGGGTGTGAGCCAGAGGAATAGGAAACAGGGGCTTGACACGTGAGTATAGAAAACAGAGTTTGGAATTTAGAAAGAGCTAGAACCCTAAATACAACCAGGAACTCTGCAGAACTGTCCTTCCCAATACATGGAGATGGTAGAACTTTGCTATCCTTAAGGAAAAACAAGGAAACTTGATTTCAGCATTAGGACATGGTAGACAAAAATGAAGATTGCCTATCATAAAGCAAATCTCCACTCTTACACCATGGATAATTATAAGCTCCAAATCTATGTTACACATCTGATGCAGAAACACACACTAAACTTTCTCTGAAAAATTAGGCATTCCTGCAATCAAATCCAGGCCCTTGACTAAAGTCAAAGACATACCGCAGTGTGGAGACATTCCAAAATTCAAGGGCCAGCGGAGTGTCTTCATGCAAGTTGGGGCCCTACTAAGGGCATGCCCAGGAAATTATAGTTTAGAAACCACTGTAGTGAAGAAACCACTATTAGGAAATCTTGAAACAAATTTTAAAGGCTAAAGAGATAAAAGAACAGGTATCATAATTTAAGAAAGAATACTGTGAAAAAAAGACATTTGAAAAAATCACCAGATAAAAATACTTAAAAATTCAATAGATAGTTGAAAAAAGGAATCACAACTAGCCAACAATTCATAGGCTGAGAGAAAATTCTAAGAAAAACTTCAAGAATACAGCACATAAACATAAAAGAATAAAAAAATAGAAACAAGAAGGTAAAGGTCAAAAAGATTAATGAGAAAACTCAGAATTTCTCTACCGGTAGTTGTGAAGAAAAAGAGAAATTTTTAAAAGTGGAGAAAAAATCTAAGAATTTCTAGAATTGAAGGGAAGAAGTACATTGAGTTTCAGGCAAAATTAAAAATAAAAAAACATTCCCGCCTGAAAACAGGAACAAATGAATGTAAAAGTTATCTTTCCCAAAGAACTCTAAATGCTATGAGGGCCATTATCATCTACAATTAATTTGAACACAGACTGATACGATGACCCAGAAACAACTAATGTAATGCCCAGAGGCACATCTTCCTGAAATTCTGTATGTCTTTCCTTCACACAAAGATGTCGAAACAGAAGAAACTCTGAGTCTGTGTTGCTGTTTAAGCAGCAGAACTCTAACTTTCCCTGCTCTCTTCCCCTAGATGTGCACTGATGTTGATGAGTGTCGAAATGGAGCCTGTGTTCCCAATTCTATCTGTATCAACACTCTGGTGAGTACATCAGAGCAGTTCCTGAAACAAGTGTGTGTTTGTGGACCACAGCCACAAGTGCAGGTAGAACATATTCACGCCATACATGAGTGTCAGGATTAAGGCAAATCTTTGTGCTAAAAATGTTTACTGTAAGAGTTATTTTATAAGTAACTATTTGTACCAGAGTGATTTTATAACTGTCAAGTTGGTTCTTTATCTTCTGTCAAAATGGCAGTCTTTGACTCATGTAGCTGTTTATTGACTATATTATTATCCTCATATTTAAAAGCATGAAGAGACCATTATATTTGTAATTCAGTCTTTTATTGGTGACTGCCAATGCCTAAACGTTATTCTTTATTTTCATAAAATATTACAAGACTCAGCTGGGTGTGATGGCGTGTGCCTATAATCCCTACACTCAGGAGGCTGAGGCAGGAAGATCGCTGTGAGTTTAAGGCCAGCCTGGAATACCTACTGAATTCAAGTCCAGCTTGAATTACATAATGAGACCTTGTCTCAGCAAACCAAAGCCAAAACAAAACAACATTTTCAAGAGTCCTTTGTATTACAATTCTGAGTACGAAAAAGGTCTATAATTTAAATGCTCAGAGGTTTTATTTCTGAGATTTTCCATCAACAGGGTCAAGATGAAAGACGTAGCATAGACTATGGACAGAAGTATTGATTCCATGTGCAACCATTTCTGACTTAGTGTACAATCCTGGACAAGTTAATTTATAGGTGAATTTATAAGTTCTTCATTTCCTTGTACACGGAACCCTATGAACATTTGCTATCACCAACCCTGTAGTTGGAAAAGCTCAAAGGTGCATCATTTAACTTCCCATATAACTACCCAGCATGAGTTCTTCTCCAAAATACTACCTTGCTCAGGAATATGCCAAGATTTATTTGCTGCTTAGTCCTTGCCAGGACAAAGTGAGTCTGCAGAAAAAGATTAAGGAAACTAGTATAAAGAAAGTAACAAAAGGCAATGAGAGAGAAGAAAAGTAGACAGTGAAGAGAACTCCAGGAAGCCACCTTCCAGGGAAGCAGTAAGTAGAAAAGGAAAAGGAGCAGAAGACAAGAAAAAGAGTGAGTGAGCTGACAGCATGTGCGGTGAGGGTAGACAATCAACAAGATTTTTGGAAAGTATTCTTTGGACTTCCAAGTTAATAGGTCCCAGGTGACCAAAATCATTAAACTGTACTTTTTACAGGTCTTTCATGATATATGAATTTATCTTAAAGCTTTATGGTATGAATAAATTCTGAGATGTGATGAATACCATTAATGAAATTATATTATGTATTGAATTTCCTGAGAGAGTAGATCTTAAAGTAGATCTTTAGTAGATCACTAAAGTGAAAAAATTAAAAAAGGTAATTACATGAGGTGACAGGCAGAAACTCCAGGCATGTTAATTGACTAGCTAGGAATTGTGCAATATACACATTTAACACACGAGCACACTGCATGCATTATATGCAATTTTATTTGTCAATTGTACCTCAACTAAGATGAAAACTTAATTTTTAAAAAACACTTAGAAATAACATCTGTACACATTTAAAGCTATTTTAAATTTTAAATTTTTAAAAAATAGCTCCTGTCTGGCCCCCAAGTCCCTGTGCAGAGGACATGACAGCAAGTGGCCAGGTTTCTTCTTTCACACCAACCTCGTCATCAGGCGTTTTCCATGCAAGCCACCAGCTTTTCTCTGTGTGTACATGTCCATGTCATTCAACTACAAAAGATCCAAGGAACAGTACAAAGATTTAGCTGTCTCCCTGTCCCTTACTCTCACCTCCCAGGACATCACTGGGCCTTAAGCGTTTCCTCCTTTGCTTCTCTGGTAGAGCTGTGAGTCAGGGGGTGGCTGGCTCCACACCAGCCTTCCTATCTTCCACTGTAACTCTTCATGTCTGCATGGCCAGTGGCAGCTTCCGGTCTGACGTTGGTCTCAGGAGCGGTCACATGATCTTATAAGTGTTGTGTATAATCATAGAGCACAGGCTGCGGATTATAAGGAGGAACACAAGCACAGCACCTGTGTCCTGAGCCCTGTCTTGTCATCTTGTCTGTGTCTCTTGCAGGGATCTTATCGCTGTGGGCCTTGCAAGCCAGGGTACACTGGTGATCAGATGCAGGGCTGCAAGACTGAAAGAAATTGCAAAAATCCAGAGCTGAACCCTTGCAGCGTGAATGCTGTGTGCATTGAAGGGAGGCAGGGGGATGTGACGTGTGTGGTAAGTTGTGTGTTTAATTGCGGTGCTGTTTTCCCTCTTTTGTTTTCAATATCACCCTTCCATGTTCTGTTATCATCAGTGCAGAAAAGCTCTAACATGGAAATGCTGCAATTAAAATGAGCACAGAATCTAATAGGGCCAGAGACAGTTGGGTATATTGGGACAGATCAGGGTCCTGTCTAATCTCTTGCTGCCTTTTCTCTCCCCTCGGCGGGGGCGGGTGGTGACCATCCTCTTGGTCAGCTGCCTGGTGGAGTGTTAGCTCCCAAGCTCCTACCACCTTCTGGGAAAGCCCACACAGGGCTCTTTGTGATGGAGTGTTCCCACCCTCGTTCTGCACACTGGCAGGTCAGCACTTTGCCTGGTGACAGTGGCTCACAGTTCACTCCTGGGGTGACAGGCCATTGGACAGATCCTGGTAATCGCCTCAGAGCAGTCCCTTCTTTACACCTCTAATTGAGACTTGTCTTCGTGCCTGGACATTTCTCAAGAATAAGTGCACCACTTTTCAAGTGGGGAAAATAAAAAGAGTCAAAAATAAGTAAAAGAAATATAATGAAGTCAGTCCTCCCAGGCAACAAAGATATTCTGGAACAAGGTCCAGGTGAAGAAACGTGCTGTCAGGGGAAAAACCAGCAATTGCCCCAGTTCCTGTTGCTTATGCATTTTTAAACCAAAAAGTCAGAGACACAAGTGTGTACCTCTGTTTAAATCCTCATTTACTGTGAGCAAACGGATGATTCCCCTTGGAATGAGGGTGAGGGGACTCTTAATATGTTTTTGAATTTGTAATAAGGCACAATGACAGATGGTAAAGGCTTAATAAACTTGGTGTGACTACTAAAATAATACAATCTGCCAGGAAAGGGCTCATTAAAAATGTATTTGTTCCTGGAGGAAATTTCTTTCCTCATTAAAATGAGTCAAGGACCAGAGCCCAAAGCTAAACTTCCCAGGCCTTCCAAAAGCAATGCTGGAGTCACCAAGGGGCCGGGGCATTCTGGGAAGGGAACCCACCTTTTGAGTCCCTCTCTGAGTAAGAGGGAGAACAGATGATGAGAACAGTGGCTGCAGCTGAGGAGCCCGTGCTCTGGATGAACCTGCTGTTGATTAGACAGACCAAGAAGTTCATGGCACAGGGCAGTGTGTCCCCTTCCTCCTGGCCCTCATCCTCAGGTCTCTCCCTCACCTCTCCTTTTACTTTCACTGCAGTTCCACTTTTCTTCCCCTTGACCTTCTAAATGTCTTTTTCCACATCTCTTTTCTCTGCTTCCTTCTTTTCTTCTATCCTTCCTTCTTTGGGAGCTTCTCTTTGTCTTGGGCTGATTCCCAGGCACCATTTCATACCAAAGGCTTTTCTGGAAAGGATATAGATTAGCAGAGAAAGAACACAAAAAGGGGTGTTAACCACACATACGTGGCAGAAGTGACTGGACTGGGACAGGCTTGTGGTACACTTTCACAGCTTTGAGAGCCTGTGCTGGAGTTGAACCACCTGAACTTACATGACTTTGGTAAAAAGGAACGCTGAAGCCAGGCATGGTCCTGTGTGCCTGTAATCGTAGCACCCTGAAAGGCTCGGGCAAGAGGATCCCACATGAGCCCAGCCTGGGCAACTTAGCAACTTAGTGAGACCCTTTGAAGTACAGGGTGGATGCTGGGGATGAGAATGTAGCTGAGTGGAGGAGCTGGGTTCAGTCTCCCGTACAAAAACAAGCAAGCAGACTGACAGCATATTGACTAACAGCATCATCGATCAGTGTAAGAGCAGGAGGAAATGTTCACACAGAGGCTAGTGCTAAACAACTGTTGTTTTCATGACTCTTATGCTGACAGTAAAGGGCCTCTTTTTGCTTCTGGTAGCAGCTCTCCCAGGTAGACTTCTGTGGGGAGGTAAATCCTAGCATTACCCTGGTAGGAAACTTCTTTTATTAAAATAAAAGTTTGTGGATAGAGAGAAAACACCTTGGACAGGTCTCCTTTTGGGGGAAATTGATCCATGAAGTTACTATATGCAGAGAGATTACTGTGACTCAAAGGATGATATGGGAAATGTTACAAATGGTGAAGAGCTCCCTGCAAAGCAGATATCTGCTCATTCAAGATGAGAAGTTCATTCAATTCATTTCTAGGGGGGGAAGAAAATGTAGAACATTTTGACCATAACTCAAATTATAATTATAGACACCCTTTGAACCAGGAGTTCTATGAAATGAGATGAATAAACAAGCAAAAATGACAAAAACACCAGAATTATTTGTGACAGCATTATTAGAAAAAGGAAACCATTAAAAACCTGACATCGACTGTGGTTGAATTAATTGAGGCACATCCACATAACTTTATGTGTGATATATCTACTGCCATTAAAAAGAATGGCATGAATCTACCAGAAGTGATGTGGAAAGAGTTCCAAAATGGAATATTAAATTTAAAAATAAATCAAAGTACAGAACAGTGTATACACAACAAAATAAAGTCCTTTGTACTTGCTTGTCTGTGCATAGACTCTCTCTAACAGGGTGTATGAGAACAGGTTGCCTCGACTGGACCTTGGCAGTGGGGGTGTGAAGGAGTTTTTAGCGTTCATCTCCTCTGCGCATTTTGAATTTTGAACCATTAGACTACTCAGATGCAATTAAGTGACTTTAAAAGCTCACCAGCTCTTGGGCTCCAGGCCTTGTTGTGGGCACACACACAGAACAGAGACCCTTGTGGGCCAGGCTCAGCTTTCTGGGCTTCTAATGGGCTTTCCCCTCACAGTGTGGAGTTGGATGGGCTGGTGATGGCTTTGTCTGTGGAAGAGATGTGGACATCGACAGTTATCCTGATGAAGAACTTCCGTGCTCTGCTAGAAACTGCAAAAAAGTAAGGAGGGTGTGATGTATGCGTATGGATGGAGAGAGGGGCAGAGGTACACACACAGACACTGTGGCTTTTCAAAGACACATCTTAGATGGGGGAGAGGTTCTACAATTCCCATTAAAACTGTGTTAAAGTGTATGTCAAGCGAAGCAACACAGCCCCCAGTGATAAAGGCTGGCAGTTGCATCTATTATGATCTGAAAGAGTTCTGACATAAGACAGATGCAGGGTGTCACTCTGGTATGTTTTTCCTCTCAGGACAATTGCAAGTATGTGCCAAATTCTGGCCAAGAAGATGCAGATGGAGATGGTATTGGAGATGCTTGTGATGAGGATGCTGACGGAGACGGAATCTTGAATGAGCAGGTACTTGCTTCGTGGGGAGGGCCTATGAACTGCCACCTACCAGGGATGATGAAAGAAAGTCCATGAAGTCAACTATGTAATCATCCCAAAAGTTAGTTTCCATAGCACTGCAATGTGTTCTTCCATAAGATTCACAAATGTTTAAACTACAACATTAGCAGGCGTGGGCCAGCAGTGTATTGCCCATTTAGAACAGAGGGTAAGGACATTCCACGGAAGTCTAAATAGGTGTCTCATCTTTTAGGATAACTGTGTCTTGACTCACAACGTGGACCAGAGAAACAGTGACAAAGACATCTTTGGGGATGCCTGTGACAACTGCCGGACTGTCTTAAATAATGACCAGAGAGACACTGATGGAGATGGAAGAGGAGACGCCTGTGACGATGACATGGATGGAGATGGTGGATTTGCTCGCTCTGTCTTTCCTTTGTGATGCATTTCGTCCTTTTACCCTTGTCCTCTGTCAAGAGTAGGAATAGAATTACCGACTCAGGTCTGCCCCTTGGGCTGTTCTCTGTCCAGTATCTGGAGGCCCAAGGCTGGCTTGCTATGTGTAGGGAGACTCCTGTGGTCTTCATGCCCTGGTGTTTCTGGGACTCTCTCTCATTGCTGGAAACATCATAAGAATCTATTCCAGCAGTGCTATGTCAGGTCCGTGTCTTTGCAGGGTGTCTGTATTTTCAGATTATGCTTGGTCCATTTTCCAGGACTTTTCTTAGATGTGAGAAATCTAGAGACAAAATTTCCAGAAATACTAGCCACTCCAAACATACCCCCTCTTCCAGAATATCTATCCCTTCCTGAAAAGATGACTGTACCTTCCGAGAGCCCAGTTGATGACCCCACTATCTAGTGGTATCATAGGAAACCATGGACATTCTTGATTCATAGAATCTGTCAGTCTCTACGATGTTACTAGCGTCATCATTGATTGCAAGCTCTCAGTCTGATATCATTGAATGCCAAACTGGGAAGAGAAACTCAGTGGGCCTGGCTGCAGGACACCACTTTCCAGGGCCCTTGGTTTATCACAGTCCAGACACTAGTGCCCTCACTTTCCAGGATCACCCCATCCAGCCTTCTCTGGTTGCTGTCACAGCATTCAACATCTTGAAAAAATTAGAATTCAGTGAATAGATGTTTGAGGGAGTTGTTCATTTTAAAGTGTCAGAATCATTCATTAGAACTTACCTCTGGATAGCTACAGACAAGGGGAGTGACTATGCACTATGGCCCAGCAGGATTAACTGACTACAGGCCTGACCTGTGCAGCACTGGAAAGTCTATCTGTCCCATCTGCATCTGTGATGTTCTCCTGACCCAACGTAGCATTCTTTTCTTGCAGGAATAAAAAACATTTTGGACAACTGCCCAAAAGTTCCTAATCATGACCAACAGGACAAGGATGGTGATGGTGTAGGAGACGCTTGTGACAGTTGTCCTGATGTTAGCAACCCTAATCAGGTTAGTGAGAGGTCCACCCTCTGGGCTGAACTCCCTTATACAGAGACTCTTTAAAGGATGCCTTAGGAAAACATGGCAGAGCCCGTTGGCCTATTCTTTGATGCTGCTGGTATGTAACAGAGGGCAGGTGGAGAAACGACACATACTGGGTTGATGGGACAAAGCACAAGAGTCTGAATTGGGACCCCTGAGGCCCTGAAGACTAATTTCACCGCAGAGAGCAGCTTATTTTAGTAACATAAACTTAATGAGGCTCAAAACAAGGAATTTTTTTCTGGTGGAAGGATAATGAAATTTACCATTTGAAGCCTAATCACACGTGCCTTTAATCCCCACAGCACCACACAGCCTATGTGTGGATGTTTCAGATTACATTCTATCAGTGCTGTGCTGAGTGCCCTACTTACCCCTCCCTATCTGGCGACAGGGTGAGATGTGCTGTTTGCTTTCGAATCCCTGAGAGAAGGGAGTCATTGCTGCCTCCTGTGACTCACTCTCCATTCTGACTCTGCTCCGAGATGCAGAAGTGAAGCAAAGTCCATTTTCTTTGTCCCTGTGCCTAGGCCTGGCTCTTCTGACCTGTGTCCGAGCCCCATGTCTCCACCTGCCATGGTGCTACCCCGGCTCCCTTTAGGAATGACCTCATCTGATGGGTAGGCAGTCCATCCAGAGAGCTTGATATTTCAGAAGGCTTTCTTGAAAATTTAGCATTGTGCCTACACCAGTATGTTGTCCTTCTGCAGTTTTGTACCTTTCCAGTTCTAGAAAATAATTGCTGAAATTCAGGGAGGATGGGCCAGGTCTCCCTTGTCTGGAACATTCTATAGCTGCCAGCTGTCAGCTAAGTAACACTCTGTTCTCTCCTCAGTCTGACGTGGATAATGATCTGGTTGGGGACTCCTGTGACACCAATCAGGACAGGTATGGCATATCCAGCTGCAGAAAGGCAGATGCTGAAATCTGGAGTGTTAATTTCCAGAGCTTTCTGGGGATACCTTATTTTGGGATTCAGTGGGTGGAAAAATAACAGCCTCTAGTCAGGTACCCTACATCTCTGGCAATGCTAGGTGAGGGTTTTGGGGCTGGAACGGGCCACTGGACACTCCAGCAAAGGAGCTCTGTTGTGGGAGATTGTGGGAGAGACAGCGGAGGGTCATATTCTATAGAAGAGCTCTGGAATGAAGCAGTTAAATGCAAATTCCAGCTGCTTGTCTTACAGCTGGCTGGCTATAGCTTAGCTACTTAATTTCTCTGTGCCTCAGTTTTTTCACCTGTGACAGGGGATGACAGTAGATCTAGATTACAGTACAGGCCTGTTGTGACGAAGACTGGGTTGATCCATGGAAATTGCTTATTCTGGTTTCTCTTATACATAGTACCACTGTATAACATCAGACAGACACTAGCTTTTATTGTTACATTCTTTCAGTTCAGGAAATGCATCTTGAGTAGAAGGCTGTCAGTTTGCGGAGGGATCATTGTCCTTAAATTTTTCTTACTGAGTTTTCACTAAGTGAGGTTTTTCTATGTGAGTCTTATATTAAGACCAGACCAGTGCTGGCTGGGGAGGGGAGGGTGGTTAAGCTCAGAGGTAGAATACAGGGCCCTACATCCATCTCCAGGACTTAAAAAATAGACAGGTTTGATCAGATGCTGGAGGAACATTACAAAAACAGAAACATAACTAAATGCCACTCAACACAGGATCCACCTACAATTCACACGTCTAACCCTTGCTGTCCTTGTACAGTTCTTGAAGAGGCAGTCAGAGCAAGGATAAGAGGGCAGGAGCCCTAAAGGCCAACTCAGAAGAAACATAGCTTCTCTTCTAGTTCCTGGATCTAGAAGAGGGAGGTTGCCCTGAAAACTCAGTTCTGCCCTCAAGCTCACTTCTGGACAGCTCTCCGAGTCCCGTTTCCTTCACTGTACTCCACAGCCTTGCTTCCAAGTACAGATTAGTTTAGTGAATTTAAACATAGTCCCAAGGCTCTATTTCTTCATCTGCAAAGTAGAGATAATGAAATGCATCTCACAGGTGATGGTGAAAATTCAAGATAATGAGGATGAAGCTCCCGGCACAGCATAGGCCTCAGGTGTCACGTGGAGAGTGGTGGCTGTATTGTTATTGGTATTACAGCATAAGAGGGAGGAGTCAGCAACAGGGACTGACACTGATGTCTATCTCCATTTGAAAGATGGCACTGGTATCTCCCCAGCTACCCTACGTGATATAAAACAGGAATGGCCCCTGTTTGGGGTCAGACTGTATCAAGGGACCATTTAGAGTAATTTCTAGAACATTCCATTACACCAACCTGTAGATGTTTGCCTAGAAAATTGACTTATTCTACTTCGTTTTTAATTCCTACAAATTTGAACCCTGAGAAGAGGATAGGAACTGCTTACTTTTGCATACAAATGTTTGGAACTGTACAGAATGACCAGTAATGGAAACAGCTTCATCTTGTATTTCAAAATCAGCCCTGCTATGCACACAGGAATTGTACTGTTTAGTCAATCATCTCCTATTTGTCCAGCTTGTCCTCTTTCTGGTCCCCATAGTTATTTAGAAAATGTGGCCCTAAGGGTTTGGACTGGTCCCTGGCTTTCCTCTTCAGTCCTGTCTTGGAGGATATAGGTACAATTCCTAGTCTATAATAAGAAAGAGCAGAGAGAGAGAGAGAGAGGAAAATCCACCCAGACATGTAGTGCATGTGTGTAATTGCTGCCACTTGGGAGGCTGAGGCATGAGAACCACAAGTCTGAGGCTAGTGGGTAACTTAGTGAAAGCCTGTCTTAAAATCAGTGTTTGGAGCTGTATCTCAGTGGTGGAGCATTCCTGGGTTTGATCCTTAGTACTAGGGGAAAAAAAAATCTCTCATTCTGAGTAGTCATCGGAAGCTTCAACATACCAGGAGACCTCTGGGAAACCACACAGAGCCATCTTTAGATGGTGCTTCAGTCTGAAAGAAGAAAAGTGAGGTGGACAGAGACTAAGCCCTCTGGAAAGTCTTTTAGACACACCTAGCTCATGTGTCCATATCTCAGGAAGAGGTGGCCCTGTTCTCTTCTGTTCTCCCCATGGCATTTGGCTCTGAATCTTGGGTGGGCCTGCTGGCCAGGGACTATGCACAACAGAGATGAACAGCAGGCCTATAGACTTCCTCCTCAAGAGTCAGAAGCTTAGGAAGTGCCTTTTCACAGGCTAAAGTTTATTGTGTAGAAATCCAATTGTTTGACCTCCATCATACGTCGATGAGGTGTTTTTGCTATTATCCCTGCCAGATAAGGACACTGAGAATAGAGGTTGTGTACATGCCTGGGGTCACCACTGGTGGGTGGCTGAGCCAGGATTCACACTGAAGTGGCTCCATTGTCTCTTTCTTTTTCTTTTCTTTCTTTTTATTTTTTGAGGCAGGGTCTTGCTTCTTTTTGTAGTTCAGGTTGGCCCTGAGCTCGGCCTTGAACTCACAGCAATCCTACTGCCTCTGCCTTCCAAGTGCTGGTATTACAGGCTTGAGCCACCACACCTGGCACTGTAGTATGTGGTATGTGTTTCTGATTGCTGGTTGGCATGAGTCTCCATGCCCAGCATTGTTGTCTGTGGTTACCAGGGATTGAACCCTGGCCCTTGTGCTTGCAAGGCAGGCAGCGGAACCACTGAGCTAAATCCCTTGTCCAACACTGTCTCTTACTCTGTATCCTTCAAGGGTCCTCTGAGTGAGCTATTATCCTTATTCCCCTGGGATGGACAGGAGCCTTTGATCACAGATCACAGAAATAGACTCTTATCTTCTTGAGTAAGGATTGGTAGATTATTTATTTATTTATTTGTTTGTTTATATTTTTTGAGACAGGGTCTCACTTTGTAGTCAGGCTAGCCCTGAGCTCAGCCTCAAACTCACATCACAGCAATCCTCCTGCCTCTGCTTCCTGAGTTCTGGGATTACAGGTGTGAGCCAACACGCCCGGCACTGTGGTATGTGGTACTGGTTGCTGCTGGGCATGAGTTTCCACACCCAGTATTTATGTGGTCACTGGGGTATGGAACCTGGGCCTTTGCACTTGCAAGACAGGCACGGAAACTACTGAGCTAAATCCCCGGCCCTGGCAGATTATTTTGAGAGGTGAAGGAAGTACAGTGACCGTCTCTGAGCCCCACAGGGAGCCTTACCAAAGGACCAACCTCTTGTGAGTTGACAAAACACAACCCCATTTAACAAACAAACAAGAAACCAATCACCTTCCCCCAAACTCAGACAACAACAGATGCTCCTTACTGAGAATGAATTCTCTTGTTTTCTGCTGAGTTGTGATCCTTTCTCTGTAGTGATGGAGACGGCCACCAGGACAGCACAGACAACTGCCCCACCGTCATCAACAGTGCCCAGCTGGACACAGATAAAGATGGAATTGGTGATGAGTGTGATGATGACGATGACAATGACGGCATCCCAGATGTGGTGCCCCCAGGACCGGACAATTGCCGGCTGGTCCCCAACCCAGCCCAGGAGGATAGCAACAGTAAGCAAGCTCCTTCCGGCCAGGCCTGTGTACATGTCTCTCCCTGGCACGGGGACTCAGCAACCCCAGCTTTGCCACTTCCAGTGGTTACTGCTTCAAACTAGCTTCTCCATGTAGCTGCAGCTTTGTGGACAGTAGACATGTAGTAGGAACAGCAGGATCCAGCTTGCTCAGAGCTGACTGGCTGTGTATCTTCCTGAGCAGCCTGAAAGTGAGGTCACAACAAGGCAGCAGCCCATGCTACATGCAGGCCAGTCCCCAAGGACTGGAGAGACATCCTACTGCCTTGCTTTCTCCTTCAGTTGGTAGATCCAAGTGGGCAGTGGATAGAGAGAAGGGCACAGCGGAAATGAAAGCAAGGGCCACGAAGTGAGATGCCTTCAGGGGCCAAGCAGGTAAGGAAGGAAGGGTGTGTGCCGACATAACAGAGCATTAGTAAGAGACTGTGGTCACTGGGAGAGGAGTCATCAAGGTGATGCAGATGCAGATGTTTCAAGTGACATTTCAGCCAAACAAAACATACTTATGGAACAGAGGCAGCTAAGTGTCCACCGGAAGTTAGTCTGAGAGACTCTGAAGACAACAGCAATTTCCTTGGCTTTGTGCATAGTCCAGTCCAGGAAACACTATAGATGTTTGCTTCTGGAGGAGCAGCTTAAGATCCTGCAAGTGGTGAACCCACTTGTATGTGATAAGAATTTCTGGGATGTATTGGAAGGCAGATGTTCAAACTGATCTTATGAGAGAGTCTGAGTGTTGTGAGGGGCTGGTCACCCACCACAGGGGGCTCCAGGATGAGGGTCTGGGCTCTGTCAGTATCCCTTCCTGTCACTGCTGCTAGTCATCACCTTCAGCTTTGCTTCTCTGTCCTGGTCAGCCTCCTCGCTCTGCTGAGGACTGAGGGGCACAGTTGTTCCCGAGTCCCACCACCTTTCTTCCCCAATGCAGGAGACGGGGTGGGAGACATCTGTGAGTCAGACTTTGACCAGGACCACGTCATCGACCGGATTGACGTCTGCCCGGAGAATGCGGAGATCACCCTGACTGACTTCAGGGCCTACCAGACAGTGGTCCTGGACCCTGAAGGGGATGCCCAAATCGACCCCAACTGGGTGGTCCTGAACCAGGTGAGTGTCACGCAGTTGGAAACAGCTCAGATCTGTCTCTGAGCAAAGGCCTTTCACACAGCAGCAGGCACATTTTCAAGGGTGCTGGCTGCAAGCCAGGTGTGTATTCTTTATAGTAGACTGAATTAAAGTATTGTACTTTTATTATGACCATTTTACAGATGATAAAGTTGAGTTTTGCAGCACTTCCGTGACTGGTCATGGTAATGCTGGGATACATCGCTGAGATGTAGGCAGTCTGACCCCAGAACCACACTCCCAGCCTCTCCAGCAAACTGTTCACCTCTGTGTCCTCACTGCATAATGATGGAAAGAAGGCACAGGAAGGCTTTCCAGTCACAGAGAAGATCATATTCATTAGAAGCATATGTTGTATATTTACCAGTTAAGGGTGCATTGGATCAGCTTAAGTGAAGGACTTAGTAAAATTATTTCTGTTCAACATTGAACCTTCTTTAAACCTTCTTTATCAGTTTATGCTTTCTCTGAGTTCATGAGACATAGAAGCTACCAGGTAAATTTTCACCTGGAAATTAGACATCACTGGCCATCACTCACAGTGCCTGAGGTTCTGGGCGTTCCCACATTTACCAGTTTCCTTCAGGATTTCTCTAAACTCCCTCACTTTTTTCTGCAGGGCATGGAGATCGTGCAGACCATGAACAGTGACCCTGGCCTGGCTGTGGGTAAGTACAGGGGCCCCATTATCATTTGTATAGAATCCTGCCAGCTGTCAATATGGCTTTGCTATTTTTCTAATCGTATCTCATCTCTACAGGGTACACAGCTTTTAATGGAGTAGACTTCGAAGGGACCTTCCATGTGAATACTCAGACAGATGATGACTATGCGGGCTTCATCTTTGGTTACCAAGATAGCTCCAGTTTCTATGTGGTCATGTGGAAGCAGACTGAGCAGACTTACTGGCAAGCCACGCCTTTCAGGGCTGTGGCAGAGCCTGGCATTCAGCTCAAGGTATGGGGGCCTGAAACCCCTCATCTTGTTTTTTTTGTTTTGAGACAGGGTCTCGCTTTGTAGTTCAGGCTGGTCCTGAACTCAGTCTCAAATTCACAGCAACCCTCCTGTCTCTGCCTCCCGAGTGCTGGGATTAGTGGTGTGAGCCATCACACCTGGCACTGTGGTATATGACTCTGCTGGTGAGTGTCAGTCACCACGCCTGGTACTGTTGTATGTGGTTACTGGAGATTGAACCCGGGCCCTTACACTTGCAAGGCAGGTATGGGAACCACTCAGCTAAATCCCTGTCCCTGAAACTCCTCATCTTGCTTTCTTCTAGGCCCTCCACCAACCCTTTAAATTCTGAATTGTCTTACGTGACGTGTAGTTGATCTAAGAGACTGACAGGGTAATGCTCATGCTCAGCTCAGGAATGAGCAAGTTGGCACAGGGCTTTGCCTTCATTCCTGACTTTCTTACTGGAACAGCAGCCTGAGGAGGTCAAAGAGTTGGGGAAGGTTGGAGTGACATCTTCGGGATGCCATGTTGGAAGCTGGTGAATGACTTTGTCAGTGAGGCCAACTATTTTCAAGAGCACTGATGGGTCACTGTTGCCAGTGCTGTTAGTACCGAAGGTGGGCTTCGGTAGCCAGACACCCAGTGGAGCCCCCATGGGCAAATGTGGGGAGAAATGAGTGCATAGAAGGACAAAGTGGAATGACTCCTGAGTTGTTTACTGCGCAGTACAGAGGGTCTGTGGTCACCTTAGCAGAACTGACATTTAAGTGCTTATACTTTTGTCTGAGTTCAAGAGTAACCCTGCATTCACCATGGTATCATCATTTCTGACACAGGAGGCGAGAAGGAAGTCTCTCTTTTCTGTTCTGATTCCTTGGTTGTGTCTTCATCCAGGCTGTGAAGTCCAAGACAGGTCCCGGGGAGCACCTCCGGAACTCCCTGTGGCACACAGGTGACACTAGCGACCAGGTCAGACTGCTGTGGAAGGACTCCAGGAATGTGGGCTGGAAGGACAAGGTGTCCTACCGCTGGTTCCTGCAGCACAGGCCCCAGGTGGGCTACATCAGGTAGGCAGAGGTTCTTTCTCCACTCCTAGCACCAGAGACAGTGCACATCCCATTTTGCACATGGAGTGGGTTCCCTGCATGCCCTCGACCTGCATATTTCTCCAGGACTTTCCAGGGCTCCCGGAAAAGACTGGTAAGACATGTGGCTTACACTGACCCCTACACAGGTAGGAAAGTGAGGGATGGAAGGAAGGATGGTGGCGACCTCAGCCGTGAGCAGATGAGTGTGTCTGTAGGGCAGACCTCTCATGCCAGGCTCATGGAACATGTCAAGGAGTGGCTGGAGCACCTGTACGTCCTCCTGAGGCCCCTCCGACCCTGCGTCGTTCATGTGGAACACCCTGAGCCCTTGACTACCTGTCCTCCCTGGTGGATTATGAACTCCAGGTGGGCTGCACCTGAGTCCTTTCCATCTTAGCTTTGCCAGTAACCAGCCCTGCCAGTATGCCAGCTCCTGGCATAAGCTATTCATCAGGGAGGCCAGTGTGATCTTCCTTATTGCTTTTTAGGTCTGTTTTTTAATTTTTTTGTAGTAATTATGATGGCTTAGGGCTAATATCTTTGAAATTTAGATAATGTCCTTAAGTTTTTTCATTTCTCTGACTCACAGATCAGCCTGTGTAGATGGCAGCTTGTATAGTACATCTACACAGGAGTACAAATTACATTTCTGACTAGGACAGGAAAGCAGTCTGGTAGGAAAATTAATGTTGTGAGGACTGATTCATATTTCACTTTTCTCTGTGGCGTTATGTCAAATGTACTCAGTTGGTCTCACAATAGAACAGTCTATGCCTAATCACATTCTTAACTCTTTAAGCCCACGCACTTCTTTTTATGAGAAATATTGTGAAATACTCCCTGTTGGTCCCAAATAAAATCATAGAAAAATTTAACCTAGCTGGCCACGGTGGTGTGCACCTGCATTCCCAGCACTCTGCGAGGCTGAGGCAGGAGGACTGCAAATTGAACCTAGCCTAGGAGACTTAGTGACATAATGAGGCCCTGTGCAAAAACAAAAGGAAAAGGAAGAGTTGGGATTATACTTCAGTGAAAAAACTCTGGGTTCAATCCTCAGTGCTACCAGAAAAAGGAAACTACACAGGTAGTCTTTGAAAATCAACCTGAACTATCTAACAAAATGAGGTCAATAGTTGGGTACAGCCATGTTAGAAGTCAGGTAAGAATGCATCCATTTCTATATTACTGTGGAGGTGACATTTAAATATAGATCGATGTATATGTAATTTGAATATTACAGTGGTATTATCAACAGTGATACAGAGTCCTACTATAGTGACAACTCAATTTTTACACAAAGAAAATCACTCAGTACTTTCGCAATTTACCCTGGGAAATTCAGTTAACATTAAAGTCAACGCAAACTGTATTTGATCCTCATAAGTAAAAGAGAATTGCGTTGTTGGCCCCAGTTATTGTAAACAGCCTGTTCACCTTGCTATATGCCCACAAGAAAGCTTTGAAATGGCCCAGGAAGAAGGACAAAACTTGACTGTTCTCTCCAGAGTGTTGTAAGACATCCATCGTCCCTGGCTTCTGTTTCTCGTGCCACTGTGGCAACCCAAAGTGGCCCACAGAGGCCTGACCCTCTGCTGAAGGAGGGTTGTTTCCTGTTGAGAGTGACAGCTCTGAGAGCCACACAGCGGAAGCCAGACCTCAGGCGTAGCAGACCCCCAGGCTAGGCCTCTCATGGCAGACTCCGAATCTCTTGTCCACAACATCAGGCGAGTTTCTTTCCACTCCTCAGTGAGGATCTATCAAGTTTACTATGAGCCCAGCGTTAGGTTGGGTCAAGCTGGGAAGATGTAGACACACAGGTCCTGTCCTCGAGGTGGTAGGAAAGGAAAGCACTAGGCAGAGCACAGTCCAGTGGAAAACAGTGTCAGAGCGAACAGGCGAAAGGAACTGACTCTCACTCTGGCAGGTCACCTGGCCTGGTTTCCCAGCCTGGTTTCCATGCTCTACCTGTATTGCCTGCAGGGTGCGGTTTTATGAAGGCTCCGAGTTGGTGGCTGACTCTGGGGTCACCATAGACACCACCATGCGTGGAGGCCGACTTGGCGTTTTCTGCTTCTCTCAAGAAAACATCATCTGGTCCAACCTCAAATATCGCTGCAATGGTAATATACATTTTTGTTACTGTACAATATTATTACTAGAATTGGTCAAGCAATGCCATCTTGGGTTTTTGTTTGTATACTTTTTTAAAGTTCAGGACCTTGCGCTTGTGAGGCATGCTCGGTGCCGCTGAGCTACATCCCCGCAAAAGTCTAAAGCTCATGCCTCATGTTCATTAGAAACTGACAGTCCTTGTGTAACGGGAGCAAAAAGTAGACATAATTTTTCATATTTTATGGATATGGCACTGAGACCCAAACTATTAAACTTCGTAGTTCAGGGTTTGGTATTCAGTGAGAAATTCAGTCAGTTTTAAATGACAAGCAGCCTTTATTTTCAAGTGGCTCGAACATAATCGCAGACTGAAAAGCCACTCTGATAATTTTCTGTAGGTCTCTGAAGGAGCAGTGCTGGGCTTTAAACCAACAGCGCTCCCAGTGTCCTGAGCTAGAAAATGCCTGCAGAGACTTCCAGGGCTTCTTGGGTGGGCCGAGAGCTCCCCTTAAAGGTGGTCGGTGTAACTGCAGCATACCCCGGCCAGGATTTCCCGGTGGGAGGAGCCTAACTAACCAACTCCTGTCATCTTGTTGCAGACACCATTCCTGAGGACTTCCAGGAGTTCCAAACCCAGCATTTTGATCGCTTGGATAATTAAACCGAGGAAGGAATCTGTAACTGCTTTTCCAGATATAAAAGCGATGTATTTTTAAGCTCCGTATACTTTCTTTATATTCAGTGTGGCTTTCTTTTACGAGCCCAAATATATCAGAACTTTTTATATGAATGTAGAAATAAAGAAAAGATCATTTCTAAAAACTGTGTTGTTGCCCAGAAGTTGCTTGTGTGTGGCTGGAATTTGAGGGCAGACATTATTTGAGGGATTCACACTGAATTTGTAAGGTAATTTTGTTTCCTGAGGTTGGATAGTCAGCAAAGTAGATCCTGTGATTATATCAGAAGGCCGAAGGACAACACCTTATCTGCATTCACCCTAATTACTTTCACACAAAAAGCCTCACCTTGGCAGCCTTCTCATGCTCAGGGGGAAGTTCCAGAAACACAAACTGAGGACCGCCTTTCCTTCATTAGAAAGACTCTTTCCAGCAAGAGATTATGGAGAAGCTCTTGTCTGCAGAGGAAAAAGAGAAAAACGGCAGAGGAATCCTTTACTTCCAATGAGATTAGGGAGATGTATAAAATATGAGAAACTGCAATATTTTATAGAAAAACACCACACAAGTAAGACTGTAGCAGTGTGAGTGATGAATCTGTTTGACAATGCAAGGTCTAGGGTCTGTGAAATCCTCAAAGAGAGGCAAGAATAAGTATCGTTGGGCAGGTTCCTTGTTCAACTTGCAGAAAAAGAAAGATTCCACTGAGCTACTATAAACCTGAGTGCACTTTTGTCTCTGTGATATGAGGCTTTTAATTCTTTCATGTATACACCTACCAGGGAAATAGCAGGGTCAAATGAGATCTCTAATCCTGATTTTTTTGAGGAATCTTCAGACTGATCTCTATAGTGGTTGCACCAGACTACATACCCACCAACAGTGGAGAAGGGTTGCTTTCTCTCCACAGTCCTGCTAGCATTTATTGTTGGTTGATCTCTTGATAACAGCCATTCTTTCTAGAGTAAGATAAAATATCAGTGATGTTTTCATCTTCATGTCTTGAATGACTAGTGATGAACATTTCTTCATATGTTTCTTTACTGCCTTTACTTCTTCGTCTGAAAAAAAATATTTGTTCATGAAGATAGATAATCTTTTCATTGAAGTGGAATTTATTGAAATATCTCTTCAATTCTAAATAAGTAGCTCATGGCTGTTCTAGAAGAGGGAGTGTACTGGTATACAGGAGTGGAAGAGACCTTGGTGTATCTCTTCCAGCTCAATGAGCAGCTTTCTACAACATGGCCAAGTGGTCTGAGATCTCTTATTCTCAGCCATGAAAACTCTTATCTCTCACCAGAGGCTCAGCAGAAACAATTCTAAGTCTTTTGGATGTCTCATTCTCAATAACCATAAGCCAAACAAACTTCTTTCTCTTATAAGGGACAAAAGCAGAGCAGAAAAATTTGAAAAACTTACTCTTGAGCCAAAAGGAACCATTTAAAAAAGTGTGGCCCAAGGAGGTGTGGCTGCTGAAAAAACGAACACAAATAAAAATATAGTGAGTACTTTGTATGGGAACAAGAAGAAAGACCTTGAGACCATCTCAGAAGTCATCCAGACCTACCAATTGTAGGTTCATGAGTGCAAAATGTCAACCTTTCATTTGAGAAGTGTCCTTGTGAGCCTTGCTTCAGAAGGACCTCCTAGGGAATTAGTTTTCTAGGATTCATTTCACTATTCTCAGCCATCCAGACACTCACAGACACTTCAGCCTCTGTCCAAGGGAGCCTGCTGGTGTTTCCACTAACAGAAGACCTTGGGTCTGTCTGATTCTGGTATTACCAGTGTGCAGAATGCAAGAGGTGTGGGGTCAGGAAGACTTCTACCCAGATTGCAAAAACAGGCCTGGCAGCTAGGAAGGGAACCTCTGAGAGGGCAATGTATGACTCTGAAAATGAAGCCAACGGTGACCTGGGGAAGTTGGAGTGATAGAGAAATACTATGCTGTAAGGTAAACCCTTGTCTTGCCTGTATTGTTTTTTTCTTTCCCAGAGAAAGTTTTGTTTTAGAGGTGCAACGCTTTGTGCTTCTGGGCTCCTGCCCAATGTATCAAAACATTTTGTGATTGTTTGAACTGTGTGTGACCTTTCAGGAAGGCCCTCTTACAAGAAGGTTCTGTTACTCTCTGCCCTAAATCAAGGGTGTTGTGTTAAACTCCAGCCCTCTGCTTTAGGAATGTTTTGTACCTATTCACTTTGTGTCCAAAGTATCATAATGGTGTGTGACTGTTTGAACTGTATGTGACTTTCTTTTCTGTTAAGCTCTACCCCTTTACTTCAGGAATGTTCTATATTCCTGCCTTCCTGCTTCAGTGAGCATGCTCATCTACCTTGTAAATCTCTATATAAAAGAGGCTCTCACTTATAGTAGAGTGCTCAGATTCCTCTGAGCCCACTAGGAGCTTGCTGGCCTAATAAAAAGCAACACGAGACTCCCAAGTCTTCCAGTTACAAGAGCTGTGATTTAGAGCTGCATCCCAGAGAAGCCACACTAAGCTGTAAGGATCAGCTGTGCCTGAGAGGTGTGGCACTTCATTGCAACACTTAGCTAAATCACTGAGCTGCTCTGCTCAGCTCTGCCTCAACTGGAATTACTAGGAATGTGGAACATTTACTAAGGAAAAGCTCTAAGCTGCAAGCAAAAGCAGGCCAATAGAGAGGCCATGTCGGCTGCAACCAGCAAGGCCATAGGTGTGAGACCATCTGGAACTCATGTTTCATCACCATGTGCCCTTGTTATGATTCAGACCAAAATGTTCTCCAAAGGCCTCAGGTATTAATAGGTGGGATTTTTGGAAGGTGAGAATCATGGGAGCCATGTAGATAGCTTACTGTTCAGAGGTTGGACCTGGCTGGAATGGGGAGGCTCACTGGGCTCATGTCCAGAGGGGTATATCTCACTTCTTGGGTCTTCACTTTTCGCTGATTCCAGTCACTGTGACATAAGCAGCTTTCCTCTTGGCAGACCCTTTCTCCATGCTGTTTCTTTGTTTAGACTTGCCAACAGTGGACTGAAAATTCTAAAACTGTGAATCAAAATTAAGCTATCTTAAGGTTTGAGTGCCAAGTGTTGTATTCCAATGATAAAGTGACTAAAACAGCTTTGGTATTGAGAGTGGGCTTATTATTGTAACTGTACCCAATAATGTGGTTTAGAAGCCTTTGGAACTGATTTGTGGGAGAAATTTGGAAAGGTTTGGAAATGCCAAGCCTTAAAATGCTGTCAGTTAAACTTGATGGCAGATTGTCAGAACTCAGGAGATCAGAATGCTAGAGGAAATTCACATGATAAAGTCCAGGCTCTGTCTATTTCAGTTACAAACCAGGACTCTTAACAGTTAGACTCGAGATCGTGTATTATGTGGTGATGGAAAATTTGTCTACATTTTGTCCATGCTCTGAGAATTTACAGGAAAATAACATAAAAAATGAGCTAATTAATTAGGCAGGTAGAATTTAGCAAGGAAGTCCAATGTTCAGAATGTAGCCTGGGTGCTGTTGGGAGGTTATAGCCAACTCTACATTGAGAATTGAGTAAATGTTAGAGTAGTTTAGAAAGTTGTAAGTTTTAAGTTTCACCAGAGAGGAAGCACCTGGAAAGTTGTGGCCTGTTAAGTCTTGGCTGAGGACAGCTTGGCTGCAGACAATATTAGCATTAAAAAGAAGCCAACTGTATTACATCAGAACAGTAGAAAAGACACCATGAGGGCACCTGAGGAATCAGCAGGACCCAACCCTTTGTGGACTAAGGGATACAAAAAGGAAAGACAGCTTTACGTAAATATCTCCAGGAGACTCTGATGAAGAAAGGACACATAGAAAATTGATTCTCTGGGATTTGATTCACAGTACACAGCTATACAGGCACTCAGAGGACTCTGGAGGTATGATGCAAGGGAATATGGCTACTGCTCAATCTGATGGCAGAGCTTGGTGTCATTCATGTGGTGCTGGTTTATAGGCATGCAAAATGCTAGAGTTGTAGGTTCAGAAGGGCTCCCAGTCAGATTTCAGAAAAGAGCCCAGGAGGCTACATAGTATGCACCCAAAAAGATATTGCCTAAAGCTGTAAGAACAGAGCCAAAAAAGCACTGGAGATGCTAAGAAGGTGGAGAAGTCAAGAGTGTGGGATGTCTGCTGCCAGTGTGTGAAGCCACCTCAAGAGACAAATTGTGAGGGTTACAACTTACACTGTTGTAAGGGTAGAGCCTCTGAAGCCATTAGGAATTCACATCTTTTCGCTGGGTGCAGGGAAAAGAGCTACAGGATTTAATATTTGCCTTGCTGGTTTTGATCTTGCTTTGATCCGATTTCTTTCTCTCTTCCTGTCCCACTCTCTTTGAGTAATAATATTTACTGTGTCTCACTGTGCATAGGTAGTGTTCCAGTTTAATTCTGATTATTTTCACATTGAATTCATTGTTGGTACATTTTATATACACATCATGATCACACTCAACATTGAGAATTTGTACCAGTATATGACATGACTTAATTCTTATTTTTTCCCATTCCCTTACCCAGCCTATAACCCCCCTGCCCCTATAAACATATGCTTTGTTTCCTTTTTTGACATCAAATTTTCTTTCCCCTCATTACTCACCCCTACCTTTTCATTTTGATTTTTTTACAGAGGGTCTCAGCTGGAAGTTTGCCTTTAGTCTTAATGGAGACTCTGGACTTTAACTTTTCAGCAGTTCTGGAAATGTTAAAATTTAGCTATTTTTAGAGATGAAAAAATACATTTTACATAAAGAAATGAATGTGAGTCTCTGGAGAGCCAGAGCCAGAATATTATGATTTAGATCAAGAATGTCCTCCACAGGCCTCACACGCTCAGAGATGAGCTTTTGGAAGGTGACTGACTCATGGGAGTAATAAAACTGACCTGCAGTTAGGAGGCAGGATCTGGTCAGAAGAGGTGGGTCATGGGCAGTAGGACCTAGAAGGGTGTCTCTCTCTTCCTGGCTCCTCCCTTCTTTCTCTGCTTCCTTTGTGCTCTTCCATGAGCAGCTCTTTTCTGTGGCACACCTGTGCCAGAAACTAAAACTGCAAGACAAAGCAAATTTCTCCTTTTTTAAGGTGAGGCTGTCAGGTACCATGTCTCAGGGATGAGGAAATGACTAAGAGAATTTTGGATGCTGGATATGGAGCTATAAGACTTAATGTTGACCCTGCTGAATTTTTTTTTTTTTTAGATTTTTTTTGAGACAGGGTCTAGCTTTGTAGTTCAGGCTGGCCCTGTGCTCAGCCTCAAACTCACATCACAGCAATCCTCCTGCCTGTGCCTCCCGAGTGCTGGGATTACAGGCATGAGCCAACATGCCCGGCACTGTGGAATGTGGTACTGATTGCTGCTGGGGTGAGTTTCCATGCCCAGTATTGTATGTGGTTACCAGGGAATCAAACCTGGGCTCTTGCACTTGCAAGAGAGGCGCCAGAACCACTGAGCTAAATCCCTGGCCCTGACCCTGTTGAATTTTAGTCTTGTTTTGGTCCTATCCTTTTCTATTTCTCTATTCCTCCCTTTTGGAGTTTATTTCCATTTATTTATTTATTAATTCTTTCAGCAGTACTGGAGACTAACTTGAGAACTTTTGCACTGAAGTACATTCCTGGCCATTTAATTTTTGTTGTTGTTGTTTTAAGACAGGGTGTTATGAAGTTGCTAAGTTTTCCAAGCTGAGCTTGAATTCATAATCCCTCCTGTCCCTGCTTCCTGGAGTGCTAGGATTATAGGCTTGCAACCCCATGGCCAGTGGTGTTCTTCTGTTTCCTTCTCTCTTCTTTTTTTTTTTTTTTCCTGTCATACTGAGGATTGAGTCTAGGAATTCAGACGTCCTGGGTGAACACTCTACCACTGAGCTACATCCCTAGTCCTTTTGAAATTTTTTTTTGAAGTAGGTCTCACTAAATTGTCAAGTTGGGTCTTAAACTTGCAATTGTCTCACCTTAGTCTCTTAAGTACCTGGGATTACAGGCACGCAGCACTACACCTAGCCATTCTTGACTTCTTTTAGTTTAGTAGTCAGCGACTATTCCAGATGGCAGTGATAAGACATATTTATTATGTCTTATGTCTTATTATGTCTTATGTCTTATATCTTATGTCTTATTTATTATGTCTTATTTATTATGTCTTATGATAAGACATATTTATTTCAGATACCTTGTGATAAGACATATTTATTTCATCACAGTGTATAAGCACTACCATTTAACCACTTTAAATGAGAGGTGAAATCTTTCCATTCATTTAGTTTCCTTAAGCTTGTCCAAGGGTTAAATAATATTGTCTTAGTACTCCTTAGGAACAAATTGAGTCCATATCATATAGTGCTACACTGTTTGGTTAAACCATCAAATATAATTTGCAAAACTCTTGAAAATTAAAGTTGATTATATTTTCTTCAGTTTTGCTCTTTCCAGTTTTTCCTCTAATTATACAAGTTCCAAAAGTTCTTTTATTACTTTATTTGTTTAGGATACTCCCTTGAGGGTAAGTGACCAAGTAGCAAGCTCTCTTTTGTCTGGGAATAAGCCTGAAATTGATTGCTTTGTTCATGAAGAACAGTCTCTCGCATATAAAGCTAGTGTGTTTTCTGACAGTTCTTTTCTGTCATCAAATGGACAGGATTGTATCACCTCCTTCTGGCCTTAAAATTTCTCTTGAAAAGCTTCTATCATTTATCTAAATGTAATGCATTTCTTTCTGATTTCTTTCAAGAAATTTTTCTTTATATTGTTTTCTGAAGTTTATGACATATGTAGGTATATTTTTTTGTTTCTCTAGCTGATGTTCATTCAGTTTCTATAACTTACAGATTCCTAGTTTCATTATCTTTGTTAATATATTTTTTAAATTGCATCATTGGTATGTTTTAGGGATATATTTTGAGCATATTCATCTTTGGGAATTTGTACCTATACCTAATATATCTTGATTATTATTTTCTTCCACTCCTCTGGTCTTCCTTAAGCCCTTTCACCCCCATTACCCAAGCTTTGTTTTAATTTTTTTCCTTTTTACCTTCAAATTTCTCCTTTCCCACCCTCCCTAGTTTCCTTTCTCTTTCCCCTTTGAACATTTTTTCGTAAATTACAATACTTATTATACATTTTGGATATCATTTACACTTTCAATTTCTCACACCAGAGAAATGATATGGAATTTACACATATGTGTTCTACTTAATTCATGTGTGAATATTTCCTCAAGGTACATCTATTTACCTATAAATGTCTCAAGTTTATCTTTCTTTATATCTGAGTAGTATTCTATTTCATTAAAAAAAGAAAATTCTTTTTCCACTTAGTAGTTGATGAACTTTCGGGCTGTTTCTTTTTTCTAAAATTGATTTTATTGGTATACTTTAAACAGACAGTAAGAGTTTCATCATCTTTAGGAAGTTATCAGCCCTTCTTTGTTTGAATACCCTTAACTTCCTTGCCTTCTCTTCTCAAGCTGTTTTTCTGATGAAATGAATGTTAACATACTGTTATGGTCTCATAGGTTCCTAAGGATCTGTTCTTTTTTTAAAAAATATTTTTTTATTGTTCAGAGGGAGTAAATTCTATTGTTGTATCTCAGAGTTCACTGATCTTACTCACTGTCATCTCTATCCTAGCACTGGGCTATTAATTGAGTTCTAAATTTTGGGTCTTATGCATTTTAGTTATATGATTTCTATTTGGTTCTTTTTGATAATGTGATTTCTGCAAGAATTGCTAGAAGATCTATCTGTCTTTCACACTGGAGAGTGGAGATATTGTAAGGGAAATTACAGGAATTAGTAGTCTGTGCTGCAAGAGGCAAGAGATAAGCACCTTGAGGTAGGTCAGGGTTGAGATATTGTCACTGGGCAGAGTAAGGATGGCTTGGCTCAAGAAGGATACTAAGGGGTTGTTGGAATGAGCCAGGGACAAGGAGTAAGGGCCTCAGGCTATGGGGTTAAGGTGAGGGAAGATGATAGGAGCCTTGAGGAGTCAGGGAAAGGAGAGCTATAAGCACTTTCTGTGTCTCAGGGATGGTTAGAGTGACTGACTTAGCTAGGATGTCTCACCCTAAAAGGTCAACAGGACAGGTGGGTTTTACAGGAAATGAATGTAGAAAAAGGTGATGGCCCCACTGACATCGAGTTGGGGCATCATAAAATGTTTTGAGATTTATCTATCAGTGCCTACAACAGTAGAGGCCAAGGAGTTTTGTTCTTAAAAGGAAGGTGAGCAGAAGGTGTAGCACCTGTGTCAAGAAGTAATGAGGCGGAATTAGTTTTCACTAATTTCACTAGTTTTCACTAGTTTCACCAGGAGGCCATGGTGGCCTCCAATAATGTCAATCTTTGGGAGCCACACAAAGAAGACCTGGAAAGGAGCTGGTTGTGGGGGTCTTTAGGACATCCCAGAAGCAGCAGTAGCAGCTACTAGCACTGGATAATTACCTTCCACCAGGCTACAACTCTTAAAGATCCATCACTACCACACTACCAATTTTGTTGCTGGTACCTGAATCTGTGGGGGTCAAACTGTACCAATACACACGGGGTCCTGGCTGTGGTCTAAATTGCTGAGCTAATGATCAACTTTACCATTATTTGGAAAAAAATATCCTGATACCCATAAGTTAAATGACAAGAGGTCAAATGTTGGCTTATGGCCTCAGAAGTCAAATGGCTCCAGGGCAGAGACATCATGGTAGGAAGCCATTCTAGAATAAAGCTGCTCACTTCATGACAAAAAGAAGCAGGACATAGAGGAACAATACTAGCAAGTGATCCCCAGCTCCCAGGTACGTGCCCAGCCATGCAGCTCCAGTGGGCCTCACTTCCTAACACCACATTGAGCTATGACAGTCAACAGGTTGATCTTCTGATGAATACAGCATCTCTGTGATGACATCACATCTTCAAGATTGTCTTAATCTCATCAGATTGACAATTTATAGTTACTGGAATATGAAGCCACATGACAATGAACTCAATAAGAACCTGAAGTGTCAGTGGCAGATAGGAATGCTGTGTTGAGATTTTGGGCTTTGTTTTTTCAATGGAGATGCAGTTCTGCCACTGTAGCAAGCTGAGCTGGGATGATCACAAGTTCCAGTCCAGTCTAAGAAACTCACTGATTTAGTGCAAATTTGCTTTAAAATAAAATTTAAAAAGGAGCCAAGGTATAGCTAGTATGAAGGGCTTAGATTTAAATCCCAGCAGCTCCCCAAAAAACAAATACCTAAGCAAGGTATTCTAAACTATCCTGACACTGGAAGGGGCTCTCTGGCCAGACCTGGAATCTCAGCGCCAGCCTGGCCCTCAAACAGGGTGGTGTGGGGCTGGGGTGGCCTAGGTCAAGCATAGCTTCTCAGAAATCATTAGGGAAAGGTCTACCTCCTCCAGTGCCTTCCCTTTTGTTTCCTTTCATTTTGTTTCACTTTGTTTTCTGGTCCTCTTGGCTGCCAGGTGTACTATGAGCTCAGTTACCACTATATCTTTCCCATTATAAGTCTGTTATAAGGATGTAAGTAGAGTCTGGCACTTACTTTTTTTTTTATCTGGAACATTCTGTTGTCATCATTCATGTTTTAAAAATCAGGCTTGAAATCAAGTACTCCAATGAGTCTTAGACCAACCAAGTTTAGCCTAAGGCACTGGTCTTTGGATTCTTCTCAAAGGTCTGTCACATTGGGGAAAATATCACAGAGCTGTCCTAACCTGGCATTGACATGCATTCTGTACATCATGGACAAAAGCTCTTTTTTCATCACACAAGTGGATTCCTATGCATAACATTCCATCACTGTGGAGTCCACTGACTAAATGAACACATTGTCATAGAAGCCAGCTATTGAATTCAGAGCAGCTAAGAAAGGCTTGATTTTGTGGTGGTTGTTTTCATTTTTGTTGTTTGTTCTGCTTTTTTGTATGACTAGGGGTTGAACTGAGGGAGTGCTGAACCCAGCTCTTTTACTTTTTTTTTTTTTTACTTTGAGAAAGGGTCTTGCTAATATATCCAGGTCAACTTTCAAACTTGAGATCCTTCTGCCTGAGCCTCCCTAGTGGAAAGAATTATAGGTTTGTGCCACCACGCTGGGAAGAATGATTATTATGTTTAAAAATAATAGAAACTACTCAAATTTGATGTGCTTGAACTATGAGAACTTGTTGAATTGTATTCACATAAAAGAAAATGAAGAAACAGGCATCCAAGTAAGAAGCTGTAGTGTTTATATACAGTGAAATACCACTTTTCCATAAAGAAGAATAAACTTGAGTCATTTATAGGGAAATGGATGCACCTCAAGACCCTAACCTGAAGTAAAATAAATGAGATGCAGAAGTTTAAATATTATGTTTTTTTCTCCTGTGTGAGAAATGCGAAGGATCAAAAAGGAGCAGAATGGAGGATAGATAGTGAGAAGTAGGAAGAAGATGTTCAAATAAGAAGGGGAACATGGGAGGGCATGGGGGAATTGAAGGAAGGGATAATGAAAAAGATAGAAAGGAAAATGGAAGCAAAGCTTTTGTCAATGATTGGAGAGTAGAGTTGAAGGGAAGGTAGAGGAATGGAGATAAGAATTAAGATTCAATATGTACAGAAACAAACTCCCAAGATGAATGTGATCAATAGATATGACAAATATATTTCAATAAGAAATACAGATAAAAAGAAATAGGCATCTGAAACAAAACTAGATAATAAAAAGAAACAAGAAGATAATATCCATTGATTAATGTTCATTTTTCTGACAATGACTGTTGACTGCTTAATCCTTCAAAGAGATAAAGGCTGGAATGAGTTCTAGAGTGTGATATTTTTCTTTTTTGTAGAAAATGTTTCATTGATTAGAGTTGGAAGTCACAATGACTAGTAAGTGGTGTCATATATATATAAATGCACATGTACAAATCCAAAAACTGCTATCTCTACAAATGAATTTATTTTTCTTTTGCAATTTATTTTCCTTATTTCTCACTTAAAGAAACACCTTGGTGAGTATTTTTTTAAAATTTTGAATCTTTATTGGTACATTATATATACACATCATGATCACACTCAACATTGAGAATTTATACCAGTATATGACACCAGTTAATTCTCATTTTTTACCATTCCTCCACCCACCCTACAACCCCCATCCCCTATAAACATAAGCTTTATTTCCTTTTTTATTACCATCACATTATTTTTCCCCTCATTACTTATCCCTTCACCCCATTTACTTTTGAATATTTTGTATATTTCACAATATCTACTATATATTCTAGAAGTCATTTACATCTTCATTTTCTCATACCAGGGAAAACACACAGTATTTAAACATCTGTGACCTATTAATTTTACTTATGAATAGTCCTTAAGGTACATACATTTGAGTATAAATGACTCAGTCTTATCATCTTTTATGGCAGAATAATACTCCATTCTATAAAAGAACCATATCTTCCTTATCCAGTCTCCAGTTGATGGGTATTTGGGTTGTTTCCAAGATTTAGCTATCACAAACTGAACTGCTATAAACATGGTGTATATATGTCGCTGTGATATGAATCTTCTAATTCTTTAGTGTATATCCCTGGTAGGGGAACAGCAGATTCAAATGGCGCCTCTCAAACTAGTTTTTTGAGGGATCTCCACTCTGATCTCTACAGTGGTTGCACAAGTCTTCATTCCTACCAACAGTGGAGAAGGGTTCCTTTTTCTCCACAGCCTTGCCAGCATTTGTTGCTAGCTGATTTAGAGATAGCAGCCATTCTCTGTGGAGTGAGATGGAAACTTAGTATTGTTTTCATCTACATCTCTTGAATGACCAGTGATATTGAGCATTTCTTCATGTGCTTCTTAGCTGCTTTTTTTACTTCTTCCTCTGAAAAGTGTCTGTTCATTTCAGATGGCCATTTTTTAATTGAGTCTTTAAGTGTGTGTGTGGATGGGGGGGGCTGATATTTAAGGTCCTTATATATTCTAGATACTAGCCCTTTGAGAAACAGCTGTAAAGATTCTTCCTCATATTACTGGTTGCCTTTTCTCTTTGTTGGTGGCTTCCTTTGCAGTGCAAATTCTTGGTCAGTATTTTTAAGTCACATCTTATGACGTTTTACATACTTGTCCACAGAGACAATGACTACCAAATTCTGATAGTGTTCTCAGCAGATTTCATATCAGTGCTACTTTTGTATCTTGGTGTGAAAAATCTGAGAATTGATTATGTTCTTATGGCAGACCTACATAAGTATTTCATAATTTAATAGCCATAACTAATTTAAACTCCAACTACTATCCATATAACACACAAACTCAACATTTTGACTTTCTTTAGATGATTTTATACTTTCCATAGTCTTTAGCATAAGATCACTTGGTTGTACTTCAGTTCTGTAAATTTGGAAATTTCTAAAATCCAAAGTTAATTTCTTATGCAAAATGACAATACAAGTAGCAGTCCTGTACAATGTGAACTAAGTTTTCTTCTTTATGGCTCTTTTTACAAAAGTGGGCAACTGTGTGCACACAGACAAATGCACAAACACACAGACAAATGCATAGTTGGTCCAGAAGCATTCTAATCCCTTAACTCCACTTTTGAACACAAAGGTGGAGGGAAATTTACACTACTCAAAAAACTGAATGAATGCCTTTATTTGGTACATGTAGAAGGTCTTCCTTCCATAGAAGGAAATTTTTGTGTTCTTGGAGAAACTTGAATTTCTTTCCATGTCATTCTCTTTGTGCACAAATGCCTGATTAGCCAGGCTTCTGGCCTGATGGATAGACAGTGGCAATCTGTGCCTTCCATATCCAGCGCTCCCCCTTATCACTACTGTTACAGTTAAATGGGCCAAGAATAGTTGAGGTTCTTGTGCACAACAAGGAAATAATGGCCAATCATGCATATCATAGTAAGTAGCTATGTTTATTGAAGATCATAGCACAGAAGAGCAAAAATAGGAAGGAGGCCATGAGGAAAAAGGAGGAAGAAGAGCCCTCAATAACTAAGGCTTCTGGTATTTAATGGGTCAGTTACCTGTAACCCAGGTGTGTCCTCTATGTTCAGACTCCTCTGAATCCCAGACCTCCCATGCAGTCTCTCACTGGTGTAGAGGATCTGCCAACTCAGGCATCTGACCCTGCTGAGTTTAAACATGTATCATGTTTAAAAACATGTTTATAAACATGGATCATGTTTAAACTGGTAGGGTGGTGTTATGTTCATATTTTAATGAAAGAAAGTGAATAGCTCCCTCAACTATCCTGTTTCCTAATGTATCACTATCACTAACACCTGAACCCCCTGGAATGCTAGTTTGTATGTTTGTTTGATTTTTTTAAACTTAAGTCAGTGTTGAAAAAAGTAATGAGATGCCTTCACTTACACCTCAAGGATAAGTGACACACAACACTGGCACAGGCATGTTTGGTATTTCAGGGGAGTCTTCTGGGACCTTTGGTGAGGCCACTACAGGTCTTCTAAGTACAGTTGGTAGCTTTGTTACAAAATACGATTGTTTGTCTTCTGCCCTAATTTTTATACGTGTGATCATTCAAACAGGTGATGTATTCAGCATTGTCTTCTACTGTTAATGTTGAAAGGGCAGAGCCCAACATGACTGAGAATAAAAAAGGTAGAGAGAAGCCTTTCCTGGAGATGGGACTGCCACTCAAGAGTGAAGGTTCCCGACCTAGCACACTAGGCTGAGGTAGTGATCAGCCCAGCTCCATCTCACCACTGAAGCCTTGAAAGCTGGCCTCCCACCCTTGTTAGTGAGCCAGCCTGGACACCATGTCAGTGCACCCCCTCCAGCGATCCTAGTGGGAGTCCTTTCCTACATTTTCTCTAGCTTTGTAATTAAAGCTTTTTTTCCCTGTCATTTTCTTCTTTAGTGTTAATTCTCATTTCTGGGAAAAAGAAGATGTACCTGATACTGAGACACTGTTAAAAATGTCTATACACTGAGGAGAGTGTGGGAAGATTTCCCTAGGCTGTATTTTTCTTTGAATGCCTTATATTCACTGTAGTCTTTCTTTGATGAAAAAGAATTTTCAATTTGTCAGGTTTTTGTGTTTGTGCTGGGAATTGAACTCTGTATATAAATCAGGAGATTTTGTGTTTATAAAATAGTAATTATTGATATTTTTTGAAAAAGAAGAAAAATCTCTTTGAGGTTGTTCATTATGGAAAAAGGTGTTTATCAGAAGGAAAAAGAACTGGTTTCTGATACAAGGAGGCCAATTATGCATGGAACCCCTAAAGGATCTGGGCTGTGATTATTTTTCCACACAGCAAATGAAAAAAATTTAAAATTATACCTCGTCCTTTCACTTGTTATGTTTTCCAATATTTTGTAAGAAAAAGGGGAGAAAAAAGGAAAGAAAAGTGAAATTAGAAAGGATAAAATGTTGAAAAATATTCCATAAAATATATAAAACAAATAGTTCATATAAAAACATGAATTCTGAGTGGAAGATATTTTTTATCTAGTTTTCAAGAGCAGTACAGATGGTACAAAGCCCATCAGGAAACTCAATTTCCAGATGGAACAAGCCTTTCATATTCACTCTTTTTTTTTTTTTTTTTTTTGAGACAGGGTCTCGCTTTGTAGTTCAGGCTGGCCCTGAGCTCAGCCTCAAACTCACATCACAGCAATCCTCCTGCCTCTGCCTCCCGAGTGCTGGGATTACAGGCGTGAGCCACCACGCCCGGCACTGTGGTATGTGGTACTGGTTGCTGCTGGGCATGAGTTTCCACGCCCAGTATTGTATGTGGTTACCAGGGGATCAAACCTGGGTCCTTGCGCTTGCAAGACAGGCACCAGAACCATAAGATGACAAAGGGTATATTCTGCTCTTGCAAAAAGTAAGAGCTAACACTGAGAGAGTTGTTATGATACTTGTACAGTCATGAAGACTTTACACAAACATCCCAAGTTTAGCAATATTGGAAGGACTAAAATATGCTTTCCTCAACATAACTACATGTAGAATAAAAAACGAGATTGTGCAAAAATCACTTCTTCTATTCATAATACTACTCTGAAAATAAGATCTTTATTTTTTTAACATCTTTAGAAAAAGGCACCTGAAGAAAGGTTTACGTTTAAGTGGTAGGCAGTTCATAACACACAAGGAGAGTGAGTACCCTGTCAGGATAGGAGGCTCTTTGAGGTTCAAAAACAAAAACAGTCTAAGCGTCAACCCTGTGTGGACACAACCGATTTAAACGCAAATCCCATGATGTTTCAAAAGGAGCAGAATCTCATGTGCCAGATGTACTCACCGTAGAGTCAGGACTGAGGACACCGGGACCCAGGCCTTGAGTGCAGCTGCTCGACCAGTCTGAACTGCGAGGGGGGAAAGGGAGAGAAAGAACCAGATAAGTGCTTTGTAGAGCCCTCACTGATAATGCTACCCCAAGTGCATGTGCACTGTGTCTCATCAGGGTTACACTCTGTCATTTGCTGCTCTACCAAGGGGCTGATTGATGACTGACACCCTAAGGAGTGTGAGTGAATCATACCTTTCTTCCTTCTCACTTGGAGGGTGGGAGGTTTTGTCTCAGCAGTGAGAGAGAAGGGTCCCATGCTATGAAAGACACGCAATGGATGTCTTTCCTTTCCTTTTCTTTTGTTGTTTTTGTATTTGTTATTGAGACAGGGTCTCGCTTTGTAGTTCAAGCTGATCCTGAACTCGGCCTCGAACTCAGCAAACCTCCTGCCTCTCCCTCCCGAGCGCTGAGTTGAGTGGCGTGAGCCAGCACGTCTGGCATTGTGGTGAGTTCTACTGATTGCTGTCGGGAGTGAGTCCCCGTGACCCGCATTGCTGTATGTGGTTAGTGGGGATCAAG
>PVIR01002777.1:0-97458 GCA_004026965.1 Petromus typicus
AATTTTGACACGTGGTCTTGTTAAGGTGCTTAGTTAGCAGGTCTGAACCTGTGATTCTTCCGCCTCAGCCTCTTGGAGTGCTAGGATCACAGGTATGACTATCCTGCCCAGCAAGTTAAGGATATGGAGATGTTCAGTTATTCTGGATTGTCTATGTGAGCACTGTGTAATCACAAGGCTCTTACAAATAAAAGAAAGCAGAAGGGTCAGAGTCAGATAAGATGTGTGATGAGAGAAATAGAGATTGGACTGCTGCATTTGGTGGCTTTGAAGGTGGAGAGGATCCATGAGCTAAGGAATATAAGCAGCCACTAGCAGCTGGAAAAGACAAGGAAATGGATTCGTTCTAGAACCTTCATAAGGAGTACAGCCATGTCAACACTCTGGTTTTTAACCTTGTAAGACTCATTTGTATGAACTTCTGACCTTCAGAACTGTAAGACAATAAATTTGTGTTGTTTTAAACTTGATAGAAAACTATAACCGGCCTCTCAAAATAAACGTAACATGGTGGCACATGCCTGGGATACCAGTTCTTGGAAGGCTGCTGCAGAAGAATCACCATAAGTTTGAGCTCTACCTTGTGAGGCCATGCCAAAAAAAGAAAAGTAATAATGTCAATAGTTATAGAGAAAGTTTTAGACGAAGTTCAACATAAGACTTATGATAAAGTCTTAGTACATTAGAAATAGAAAAGAACTCACCTAACCTAGAAAATAGCATAAAAAAGAAATAAGGAAGAAAGAAAGTGAAAAAGAAAGAAAATGAACCTACAGCTAACGTTATACTTAGTGGTGAAAGACTGAATATTTTTCCTCTCAAATCAAGAACAAGGCAAGGAAATTTGCTATAACTATTTCTAGTCAATAGTGTACTGTATATCCTAGCAGGTGCAATAATTTAAGAAAAAGAAACATGTGTTTTTTGGGGTTTTTTTGAGACAGGATCTTGCTTTGTAGTTCAGGCTGGCCCTGAGCTCAGCCTCAAACTCACATCACAGCAATCCTCCTGCCTCTGCCTCCCAAGTGTTGGGATTACAGGCATGAGCCACCAGGTCCGGCACTGTGGTATGTGGTGCTGATTGCTGCTGGGCGTGAGTCTCCACACCCAATATTGTATGTGGTTACTGGGGAATCAAACCCCCATGATTACACTTGCAAGACAGGTACTGGAACCACTGAGCTAAATCCCCAGCCCTAGAAACATGTTGTTTTGATGGGAAGATTAATTATTGTCTTTAGTTATAGACAACTCAATTTTATATGTAGAAAATTCCTAGGAATACACAAGGTACTAGAAATAATAAATGAGTTTAACAATATTCCCAAGATTCAATATGCAAAAGTTAACTACATTTTCATATATTAGAAATTAACAATTGGAAATTTAAAATAATATTTATGATAGCATGAATAATGAGCTGATTGGGAGGAATGTTAGAAAAATTTATACTGTACACTGAAAAACATAAAACACTACTGGAAGAAATGAAAGATATAAGTAAATAGAGAGATTACTATGTTCATGGACAAAAACACTTGTTATTCTCCCCAAATTGATTTTCAGATTAGTGTACTTTCATTCAAAATCAGTTTTTTTTTACGAATTTGAAAAGTCAATTCTAAAAAGTTATGTAAAAATGTCACAGACTATAACAGCTACAAAAATATAAAAACAAGAGTGTTGGGACACTTACTACCTTATTTAAGGACTAATAATAAAGTGATAACAATTGAGATAATATATAATGGTATAGATATTTATATCACTGAAATGGGATAGAACCTGAAAAAATATGTCTGTATTTGATGTCTCACAAAAATGGCAAGGTAATGGGGGGGGGGGTGTGATTCAAAATGTCTTCAACAATTGCTACTAGAATGAATGACAATTTATATACAAAAAAAAAAAAATACCTTCATGGGTAAGAGAATTAACTTGAAATGACGGAACAAAAACCCAATTGTTTCTTTAATGTGATACTTAGCATCAAACCAAAAGTAGCCGCACTGAAATACATTCCTGTCTCTTTAAAATATTATTTTTTAAATTTTGAGATAGGTTCTTGCTAGGTTGTTAAGATGCCTAGGCTAGACTCAAATTTGTAATCCTCTTGCATTAGTTTTCAAAGGAATTTCAGGAATGTACTACACCTGGCTCTAAAGTTTTGTTTGTTTGTTTTGTGGTACAGGGAATCAAACTTGGGCCCTTGTGCTTCCAAGAGAGGTGTAGTACCACTTGAGCTAAATTTCTGGCCCCTAAAGTTTTGATACTTAAAATTGGCCAGGATATATTAAACAGGACGCAGAAAACAATAGCCTCCAATAACAAAAATAACAATAACAACAATAACAAAAATAGCAACAATTTAGTTTATTGACTATCATTAAAATTAAAAAAACATACCTCTAAAAAAAGACATGGGGTTGAGAAAATGAAAAGTCAAGTCATACTGGTGTGAAAATATTTGCAAAACACACATCTAACAAATAACCTGGATCCAGAAAAAGCTCTTCTCACTCAGTAAGAAGACAAATATCCTGATTAAGAAGCAGACAAAAGATACAGAGAGACATTTCACCAATAAAGGCAAACAAATGACAAATAAGCACATGAAAGAAGCTCAGCATCATTAATCACTAGATAAGCACAAACTACATTCACACTGAGATATCACTACATAACCACTAAAAAAGCTATAATTCAAAAAGACTGATTATGCCATGTGTTGGCAGGATGAGACACAATAGAAAATCTTATAATTTGTTCGTGGGAATACAAAATGGCACAGCCACTCTGGAAAACAGTTTTGGAGTTACTTGTCAAGTTAAATATCTTCTTATGATGTAACAAACCTACTTATAGGTATTTATCCAGGAGAAATGAAAATAAACACAAGATTATTATTTTTGGGGGGAGGGGGTTTTGAGACAGGGTCTCGCTTTGTGGTTCAGGCTGGCCCTGAGCTCAGCCTCAAACTCACATCACAGCAATCCTCCTGCCTCTGCCTCCCGAGTGCTGGGATTACAGGCGTGAGCCACCACGCCCGGCACTGTGGTATACAGTGCTGGTTGCTGCTGGGCGAGTCTCCACACCCAGTATGGTATGTGGTTACCAGGGATCAAACCCGGGGCCTTGCGCTTGCAAGACAGGCACTGGAACCACTGAGCTAAATCCCCAGCCCCACACAAGACTATTTATGTAACTATTCATAGCAGCTCTATCTTTAACAAGCTAAAGACAAGGACCAAACTAAAACAAAGACCAAATTTCCATCAATAGATGAAAAAGAGGGCTGGGGATTTAGCTCAAATGATACTGCACCTACTTTGGAAGCACTAGAGCCTGAGTTTGATCCTTGGTGAATCAATAGATGAAAAGAGAAATGAATTCTCTACAATGGAATAGTACTCAACATTAAAAAGGAACACATGGATGAATCCCCAAAACATTATGCTAAGTGAAAAAGCCAGACAGAAAAGATTACATATTGTTAAGTTTCTGGAAAAGTTAAATGCATAGTGTCAGAAAGCAGGTTCACAACTTCCAGAGGCTATGAATAGAGAACTTATTATAAGAGAGCACAGGGAAGCTTTTTGGAGTGATGGAAACATTCTATACCATGCTTCTCATGGTGGTTTTATGATTGAAGACATCTGTCAAAAACTCACTGATTAACTCCTCAATAAAATCAAAAGGGAAAGAATACTCCAAAAGTCATTCCTGGAAACTAGCATTACTACTGATTCCAAAACCAGACAAGGATCTAACCAAAAAAGAGTATTTCAGGCCAACAAATCTCTTTAATGAACATAGATGCAAAAGTTCTTAACAAAATACTGGCAAATAGAATGCAACAAATCGCTCAAAAGATCATACATCATGAGCACGTAGGTTGCATCCCAAGGATGGAAGAATAGTTAAACATCTGCCAATCAATAAAGATAATCCATTGTAAAAAGGGAGGCAAGGAGAAAAATCACACGATGACTTCAAAAGATGCAGAGAAAGTCTGTGACAAAATCCAGTGTCCATGCATGATAAAAACTCAGAAGAAAATAGGTATTGAAGGACCATATCTCACTCTGATAAAAACCATTTATAACAAATCTTCTGGTAACATCATATTAAATGGAGAAAAACTGAAAGCTTTCCTTTTAAAACCAGGAACAAGCTCAGGAGGGCCACTATCACCACACCTGTTCTACATAGTCCTTGAAACATTACATGGAGCACTCAGCTAAGAGAAAGAAATAAAAGGAATATGTATAGGAAAAGAAGAAGTAAAATTATCATTATTTGCAAATGACATGGCCCTCTATATAGAAAACCCAAAAACTTCCACCAAAAAAATCTCCTAGAGTTACTACAGTTAAAGCAATGTAGCAGGATACAAAATAAACACACAAAAACAATAATGTTTCTACAAACTGAGAAAGAAATTAGGAAAAGAATACCATTCACAATGGCAGTAAGAAAAATTAAATACCTAAGAATTAACCTAATAAAGAAAATGAAAGATCTCTAAACAAAAACAGCAACAAAAAAAACCTACAGTACTATGAAAAAAAAAAAAGATTTAAGAGGATATCAGATAAAGGAAAGATATCTTCCACTACTGGATAAGCAGAACCAATATAGTCAGACTGACCATACTTACTAAACTGATATATATGTGTGTGTATGTGTGTGTGTGTGTGTGTGTGTGTGTGTGTGTGTGTGTGTGTGTTTAACTCAATCTGAATCAAAATAGCAGCAGCATTCTCCACAGAAATAGAGACAACAATACTAAAACTTATATAGAACCAGAAGAGACCTGGACTAGTAAAAAGCAATGCTGGATGATGAGAACGAAGATGGAGGCATCACAATTCTGGATTTGGAGTTATACTGCAAAACTACAGGGATAAGAAAACAGATGATACTGGCACAAAACCAGGCATGTGAGTTAGTGGAACAGAAGAGAGAAGGTAGAAACAACCCCAGGCACAGTCAGCTGTTTACCTTTGACAAAGGGGCCCAAAACAGACATGAGTGGAAAGATAGCCTCTTTAAAAAGTACTGCTGAAGAAATTGACCACCCATAGACAGAAGACTGAATTTAGACCCATATCTCTCATATAAGAAACTAAAATCACAATGGATCGAAGATCTAAATGTTAAAACAGAAACAATGAATCTACCTAAAATAGGTAAAACTCTTGAAGATAGAGGCATAGGCAAGGACTTTCTGAACAGAATCCCAGTGGCCCAAGAAATAATGCCAAAATTAACAGATGGGACCTTATCAAATTAAAAAGCTTCACCACAGCAAAGGAAACAACCAGCAGAGTGAATAGACAACCTCCAGAATGGGAAAAATTTTGCCAGCTATTCTTCAGACAAAGGACCAATATTAAGCATATATAAAGAACTGAAAAAACATAGGCCCTCCAAAATAAAAGACCCAGTCAAAACATGCAAATGAAGTAAATAGATATTTCAGAATTAAGTGTAAATGACCAGTAAGTACAGGAAAAAATGATCAACATCTCTGGCCACTAGAAAAATGGAAATTAAAACACCAAGATCCCATCTTATTCCAGAAAGAAAGATTGTCATCAAGAAAACAAATAATTGGCTGGGGGTGTACCTCAGTGGCACAGTGCTTGCTTGCCAAGCACAAGGTCCTGAATTCAATCCCCAATGCAAAACAAACACCCAAATAATAACAGATGCTAATGAGACAGCAGGAGAAAAGAAACACTTCTGCATTGTTGGAGAAAATATAAATTAGTAAAACCACTACAGAAATCATTATGAAAATTCTTTTAAAAAAACAAAATCTCTAAAACTAGAAATTCCTATTTGACTTAACTGTTCCCTTTCTAAGCATCTCCTTGAACAAGTTAAAGACATCAGATTTTAGTGATGTATTCGTATATATTTATTTTGTAGCAGTGCAACTCATAATAGCTAAATCTTGGAAGCAACCTGCATGTCCATCAGCAGATGAATGGATAGTGAAAATGTGGCATTTATACACAATGAGCTACTACTGTGTCATAAAGGAGGATAAACTTGAGTCATGTGCAGGAAAATGGATGTACTTCAAGACCGAAATGTTAAGTGAAATAAATCAGACACACAAATTTTCAAACATCTTATCGCTTCTTGTATATGAGACACACAAAGTATAAATAAAAAGCAAAGTAAAAGATAGATAATAGGAGGTAGGGAGATCTTTTTCAAATGGGGATGGGAACTAAAGATGAATGGAGGGGAAGAGAAGAAAGGGAAAAGAGAATTGAAAGAAATGGAAATAGAGTTTTTGCAAATGAGAAAGGGAACAAGAGTGGGAAAGCACAGGGAGAGTTGGAAGGGGAAGGAAAAAAGAATTGAAGTGTGATATGTACAAATAAATGACATATAAATGTACAAATTCCCCATGACATAGTTGGTAGTTATATCCAAAAAAAATTAAAGGACTATCTTCACAGAAAATAATACCTGAAAAAAACCTTATTGATTGATATACTTAAAATTGTTTGTGCATATTATGTTTCCTATAAGTCTATTGTGTACAATTTATAGCTTAATAAAGTATGCTTTGTTAAATCTGATAAAATGATACTATTAAGAAAATTAATAGGTAAGCCACAGATTTGAAGAAAATATTCAGAAAATGTACATCTGGATTTGTTGCCAACAAATACATTTAAAAAGTCCTATGATTTAATAATAGAAACTTAGGGATTAGCTCAGTGGTGGAGCTTAGTAAGTATAAGGCTCTGGGTTTAATCCCAAGTACCAAAATGGATAAATGAATGAATAATTGAGAAGAAATCCTGTAAAAACGGAAATTTTTTTTTTTTTTTTGTACCAGGGATGGAACTTGTGACCTTGCACTTGCCAGACAGACACTGGAATCATTGAGTTAAATCCCCGGCTAACTCAGTAAAAATGGACAAAAAGATTAGAACAGATAATTGATAAAAGAAAATCAATTAATGTTGATGTACACAGGAAGCAAAGTTTGACATTATTAGTCACTAGGGAGCTTCAGTGGGACACTTACACACTTATAAGAATGGGTACTTTTTTTTTTTTTTTTTTTAGGTTTTTTGAGACAGGGTCTCGCTTTGTAGTTCAGGCTGGCCCTGAGCTCAGCCTCCAACTCACATCACAGCAATCCTCCTGCCTCTGCCTCCCGAGTGCTGGGATTAAAGGCGTGAGCCACCATGCCCGGCACTGTGGTATGTGGTACTGATTGCTGCTGGGCGTGAGTCTCCACGCCCAGTATTGTATTTGGTTACCGGGGATCGAACTCAGGTCCTTGCGCTTGCAAGACAGGTGCCAGAACTACTGAGCTAACTCCCCGGCCCAAGAATGGGTACATTTAAAAGTTTTAATAACAACTGAGTGCTAGTGAAACTGTAGAGCAACAGGATGTATGAGCATATCTGGGGGAGCATTCAGATAGTGCAGGCACTTTGTAAAAATGTTTGATTCTTATAAAGTTAAATGTACACCTACTGTATGATGTGGCAGTTCCACCCAGAGGTATTTATCAAAGAGAAACTAAAACATGCCCATAGAAACAGATGTGCATAGGGCTGGGGATTTAGCTCAGTGGTTCTGGCACTTGCCTTGCAAGCGTAAGGACCCAGGTTTGATCCCTGGTAACCACATACAACAATACTGGACGTGAAGACTCACTCCCACCAGCAATCAGTACCACATTCCACGGTGCCAGGCGTGGTGGCTCACGCCTGTAATCCCAGCACTCAGGAGGCAGAGGCAGGAGGATTGCTGTGATGTGAGTTTGAGGCTGAGCTCAGGGCCAGCCTGAACTACAGAGAGAGAGACCTTGTCTCAAAAACAAACCAAAAAAATCCAAATGTGCGTAAAGGTTTCACTTTCAATAGTCACACATTGGAAATGCCTCAAATAGTCACCAACAGAATGGCTAGACAAATTCTGATGGTTCAGAGAGTGCAATAGGAAGGATCTAACTACTATACATTTATGCATGCATTCAGAAGGGTGAATCTCAAAACTAGCACGCTTAGGGAGATAAGTCCCTAAGGAGTATGGAGTGTGTGTGATTCCACTTTTGTAAACTTCTGGATTTGGCAAACTAGAGTTGGAAATAGGTTTGGTGGGATCAACTGGGAAAGATTTAAGAAAGATTTTTGGTGAGATGCTAATGTACTATGTTATGAAAGAGATGTGGGGTTCTTGGGTATAAACATTTATCAACACTGTGCAGCTAATATTTGTACATTTTAATGTATGTAAATTTTCCTTAAAATAGCTTTGTCAAAAATAATAAAAACTGAGTGGGTGAAAATATAATGTAATGAGAGTGGCACAATGTGTTACCTGTTGAAGCGAGTGATGGGCACATAGGGATTTAAATTATGCTATTATGTTTACTTGGAGTATTTCTGGAGTTTTCCATAATAAAAAGTGAAATAAAATAAAGGGGAAGAAAAGGATAATTATACCTCACGGGGCTGCTGTGCATTCATAGAAGGCTGTGCGGGGAAAGGGCTTTGTGAGCTGTAACTTGCGTCATGACACGAGCTTTCCCTGTGTGAGCCGCGCCCCCTCTCTGGCTCCTGCACTCTCTGCCTTATTCTTGTGCATCCTTCCTGCTGTTCTGGTCTCACTTCTTCCCACCTGCCTGGCTCCTTCCTTTCCTCCATTGTCTTTTGCTCACAAAGGCTCCAGGTTTGCCACACAGCTCAGGGACAGCAGTCCCCAGCTTTGAGGGAGATGATGACAGAGTGGCATGGGACACCTCAAGGCTCTGCTTTCTTGCCCTTTCTCAATGTCTCCTGTGCCACCCCCCAGCCACCAGCAAGTCTCCCCAGGGAGGAGGCGAGGAGGAGGCAGTGCTGCGGCTGCAGTATTCATTGTCTGAGAGTCAGCACACTCCTAACAGGACAGACAGGCTGTGTCGCCCTGAGTCGTCACCTCTACTTGGCTTCCCTGAAAACTCAGATTAGAGGAAAATTTGATTCAGGTTCCCAGCCCTGCTCCCTGGCTGTCCTCCCGGCAGGAGCCACCCTGCCCCACCCAGGCTCCCGCCACTCTCCGCACAGACTTGGGTGTCTTCCCATTGCGCTGTCAGCATCCTAGCCCTTGCACCCCTGATTTTCTTGCCAGAAATGGGCTGAGCACTGGGCCCTGCTCCAGTAACCTTGAGCCCTGGGGCAGCACCCATGACGTGCTCCCTTTTGTCCTCTTTTAAGAGTCCACGAACTCGACAGATACTTATTGAGTACCGATTGCTCGCTGGGCACTGTTAGATGCTGGGGCCGCTGCCTGGTCTGATGGCCCAAAGGGAAGAGGCATAGACAGATGGTTATAATGGAACCAGGGCAGCTCCTGGGGTTCTTGGGAGGCCTGGGGGTGGGGGAAGTGGAGAGGTTGCTTAGATATTCTGGAGGAAATGCCAACTCAGCTAACACTCAGAGGGGGTGGAGAGGCACAGAGACAGCATGGGAGCTGGCCCCAGAGTCAGCACACCTGGGCGGGGAAACCGGAGGCTGCAGAGATGTCGGTCAGTTAGATCTTGGGTTGAGGGGAAGGTCTAGCAGGAGATATGGCCCCAAAGCCCACCCACTCCCTGCTAGCAGGTCCCTGTCCAGCCTGCTGGGGACTGTCCCTGCTAGATTGCAGGACTCCAAGGACCACTGTCCTCTCCTGAAGGAGCCATGGCTCAGCTTTGGGAAGAGTGCCCTCTTACTTGTCCAGTCCTCACAAGAGGCCCCAGGCGGGGCAGTGACTCAGGCAGAGGTTGCCTCATTGCCTCTGTGTGATTCACACCCTTGGCTCTGTGGCTCAGGCTGCCTCTCTTTGTACCCTTAGCCTTCCAGGGAGTTCTTGCTCTGGACCTGGCACAGCTATGCCTCAGGGTGAGGCCATGCATAGGAACCAGGCCTTGCCAGGACCAGACTCACCGATTCTGACCACCTGCTGGGGAAGGGGGCTACCCCAGTTCCTGAGCCCTGAAGGCCCACACAGGTGCAGGGGTAATGATGAGATGGGCCAAGGGGGACCCTCCTGGGGGAGAGGCTGGCAGAGTGTGGGCTACATGGGGAGAACTGTGAGAGTCATTACCGAAGAGGTCATTACACATGAAAATCAGTTAGTGTGTGCAGCCAGGAGGAAAAATTACCAGCATACTTCAGAGGATTAGAGGGAAGGTTCTGGAGTCAGGTTATACACAATTCAAAACCTAGTTTTGCTAGTTATTAACCCTGTGACCTTGGGCAAATTACTTAACCTTTTTGTGTCTCAGCTGCATCATTTAAAATGGGGAGAATGAGAAGTACCACCTTGCCTGACAGGAGGGTTGACCAGATGACTGTCAGGGGCTCAGTGCAGCATCCAGTGCCTGGTAAACACTTCATGACTAATGATAATAATGTTATTTGTTACTATTATTCTGTCCAGTCCATCTGACAGACAGGTGAGTGAACCCTACTTGTACTCACGTGTGTGTGTGTGTGTGTGTGTGTGCGCACGTGTGTGTGCACGTGTGGTATATCTCAAATATTTCTCCTTCCATCCATGCACATGAGGAAGCTTCAGAAGCTGGGTGTCTATAATATAACACTGAGGGGCCTGAGGCTGGAGGAGGAAAAGTTTGAGCCCAGCCTGGAGCAATTAGTGACTTATCAAGACATGAATAAAAAATATGGCTGGGGATGTAGCTCAGCATAAAGGACCTGGATTCAGTTCCTAGTACTAGGACCAAAACAACACATGAAGCTGCAGAAAAGGACTGGCTCCAAGCCCACCTTATTCAGAGGGTAAATGTTAAAGCTTGGTTCTTGGATATCTGGCATCCTTAGTTAACACTAAATGACCTGGGACAAGTTACTCAACTTCTTGGTCTTAATTTTCTCATCAGTAAAACGGACATATCATGTTAACAGTGGATAGCAAGGATGAACTGCAAGTGTGGTCTCAGGAAAACTGCCCCACTTCCCTGGCCTCTGTTTCTTCACCTGTGCCATGTACTTAGTTCCCCTGAGAGCTGGAATTAGGGGAAATCGATGTGAAGCATCTCCCAAAGAGTGTGTCCTCAACCGAGAATAGTCACTAGTTTTGTTACTATTACTCTACTGTAACAATGGTGATGAGGATGGATAGGAAGCTCTGGGACCAGGAAGGGAGTGGCTGAGCGGTGGGTATCAGGCTGGGAAGCACCACTTATTTCCCCTGAGGCTCTCTGGGCCAGGGGCTTCATCTGGGCAGAGCAGCAAACAGAGTGTCTTTTGGAGGCCAAGAAGCCAGCTGGAGCACAGGCTTCTCTCTGGGTGCTCCCAGTGATGTCTGGGTCTCCTTGGTGCTCGATAAACTTTGCCTAGGAACAGCACAGGTAGCACATTGCTGGGAAAGCACCCTTCTCCCTACACCTAATTAGTTTGCTCCAGTTTTTCATCCATTTCTTCTTATGTTGTATAATTCTTCAAAAAATAGTTTCAGAGGGGCTGGGGATTTAGCTCAGTGGTTCCAGCACCTGTCTTGCAAGAGCAAGGACCCGGGTTTGATCCCCGGTAACCACATACCATACTGGGTGTGGAGACTCACACCCAGCAGCAACCAGTACCACATACCAGTGCCGGGCGTGGTGGCTCACTCCTATAATCCCAGCACTTGGGAGGCAGAGGCAGGAGGATTGCTGTGATGTGAGTTTGAGGCTGAGCTCAGGGCCAGCCTGAACTACAAAAGCGAGACCCTGTCTCAAAAAGCCTTAAAAAAAAAATAGTTTTAGAACTGAAACAGCAGGGAGAAATCTCAGAGGTCATCCGGTCTGTTCCCCATCCCAGGTCACCTCCAGCAGCCACAGGGGTGATAACAATAACCTCCTCTCTTCACTTCCTCTAGTCTCCTGCTGGGCTGCTCCTTTCTCCCTCTGAAGAAGGAAGCTGGCCAGGCCCTCACCCAAACATCCCCCTTAGTTTAGTAAGCCACCTCTTCTGTAGGCTAAATAACCCCAGCACCTTTCTCCCTTTCCTCTCAGGTCCTGTTTTCCAAGTCTTAACTATTCATTCTGTCGTCTGAGTGTTAGGCTGCAACCCCATTATTCACAGAATTTCCAAGCTGCAAGCAACTTGGAGCATGATGAAGAGAAGTCCTGTACAGCTGTCAGAACAGGAGGGAAGCTGGTCAACCCTCTGTCCAGGTGTCCTCCCCAGGCTCCCTCTGATGGAGGAAAGCCTTACTCATTTCCTCTAAAGCCAGATACTAAACAAAACTTACTGAGCAGTTCTCACACATTGGCTTGATTGCTACTTTCCTTATAATCCCTCTATAGTCCTGCCAGGGAGCTGGGATCACTCTCATTTTGTAGGCAAGGAAACTGGCTCAGGGAGATTAAGTAACTCCCAAATTCATACAGCAAGAAAGTCCCACGGCTCCTCCACCCATGCTTACCCCACTGCTACTTTCACCTTGGTTTTGACTCTCCCAGTAGAGAACCAGCTCCACAGGGCTTTTGGCTCAGCTCTGCTCTCTCCCCAGGAGCTGTCCGGGCCCCCAAAAGCCAGAAAAGGGCCCCTATAGGAAGCAGCCAGGATTCCACAGAGAAACAGGGCCAATAACATGTGTGTTGATATGAAGAACTCTCTTTTTATGGACTGGATCAGATGATGGTGGGGGCTGACAAGCCCCGGATCCAGAAGGTTGGCTGGCATGCTGCAAGGTCGGGCAGGGGCTGCTGCTGCAATTTTAAGGCAGCATTTCTTCTCTGGGAACACTTAGGTTTGAAGTCTTTGGGGCTTTGAACTGATCTAATGAGGCACACTCACATTACAGAGGGTAATCTCCTTTTGTCAAAGCCAGCTGACTGTAGATGCTGAGCACATTCACCAGACACTCTCTAAGCCACAGCTAGATTCATGCTTGATGAGGTCACCGGCTCCTACAGTTTAGGTGAGTGACACATGGAGCAGAAAAATCCCAGCCTCCTTTGCAGGGTCAATGTGGAGCCACAGACAGATGTTAGCTGGTTCAATGGCATTTTGCCAAGTGCTCAGTCAGTGTTGGGAAGGTGCTGAGGAAGGGGACTTGTGGAAGCGATGCTAGCTCAGGTTTTGTCCTCATCCCCAGTCCCGATCATCATCTTTGAGGTGACCCCATAGTTAGGACCAAGTGTGTTCTCAAGGGCAAAAGGCTTACAGAGATCCCAGGGCTATTCTTGGAGCAGAGTGGGAGGGTGATTACATAAGTCCAGGGGAGCTAGTGGTCTAAAAGTCATTAAAGGTGGGGACAGTGTCTTCTTTTTACCCAGGATTGGGTCTGTACCTGGCTCACTGGTTATGTGCTACAAATGTTTGTTCCTTTCCTTCTCCTGCTCTCCCAGGTAGCTATGTGGAGCATTCTAGGCAGGTAGAAGTCAATCTTGTTTTTGAAAGCACTTCCAAGAAGGAAATATGATAGCTGGAACAGTGCTTCCTAACCTTGAAGGTTTTCATCTGAATATGTCATCAAAACCCTCCTATTTCAAGATAAACTGAGCCATATCAGAATAGCCAAGATGAGATACTTAGTGATTGCTATGAATTTTGAAGCACTGAAGGCTTCTTATTGCTGTCCATAGTTAGAGGCACTCTAAAAGGACCCAAATATTAAGAAGTCAAAGGAAACACAATGAACTAAGGCCTTGAAGACATGACTGCCTCTTAACTTGTCCTTGTGGGCTTGGAGGCTCTGTTCCTCAACTCCAACTGCAAAGTAAACAATGAATTCTAGAGTATCTAAGTTAGGCCTTAAGAAAGACTGCCTGTGGGAATAGTCCTAAAGCTAGAAATAAGTGGCTAGAATGAGAGAGTGTGTGAAATGGTTTTCCGCTGAGGATTTTTAAAGGGGTACATTGCTCATTTCGCTAAATGCCCTCATCCCTGGCAAGATTTAGGAGGAGAGAATACCCAGCGGGTGTGGCTTTCAGAGCAGAATCCTCATAAGGCAGAAAGACTTCTCAGATTGCTCAGTTTGTTATACCCCCCCCACACACACACAACTTTCTTGTCAAATGCAGAGGAATGGATCACCTGAGACTGCAGGGGTGGTGGGAGAGTTTATTCCTTTTAAGGAGTTTCCTCCTTCAGGGGAAGGTGATTGGTAGCAGGATGAGATGTTGCCAGGCCACCTCAGCAGGTGGGTGGTGCTGCCCTACATGTGGAGTGGAGGGAGCGGCTGGGAAGGGGTGCCTTTGAGATGCCTCATGAAAGAAGCTGGGGAGGAGGCGTGGGGTTGCTGCAAGTGGCCGTGGGAGGAGAGGACTCAGACTTGGTGGGGCTGACAGGGCACACCTGTTCTGAGAGAGCCAAGGGGAAGAAGCAGAAGTCTTTCTGCCTTATGAGGATTCTGCTCTGAAAGCCATACCTGCTAGGTCTTCTTTCCTCCTAAATTTTGTCAGGGATGAGGGTGGGGCTGGCAGCCAGCACCTGTCACATCACAGCAAGAAGGCTTTAAACTAGACCAGAGAGAGAATGGAATAAATGGGAGATGAATAACTCAGGAGGTTCATAAGACGCCGAAGGTCCCTCTGCTTCAAGGTCTTCCTTCAGCTATTGCAGAGACTCTGGTGGCCTTTGGGAGCTTTTTGCTAGTTTCCACACAACACATAGGCTCCAAGAGCCACCAGGACATGTCCTTTCATAGAACATGTGTGATTGGACTTGGGCTGACAAGGGTGGTAGTTCTGCAGGTGGGGTTGTGTGCAGTCAAAGGTCCCCTCAGTCACCAATGACAGAGCTAGCAGGAGGGCCTATGGGAGTTCAGGAGCTGCCACTTTCCTTCAGCCTATTCTCAGTGTGCCCACAGACCTCAATATCACAGGCATGGATGTCCTTGTCTTTTGATCCATCTCCAGGGAGCTGGTGGGTGCAAAGGTGGTGCTATGAGAGGGAGCACTTTGGTCCAGTCCAGGAACAAGTTCTTTGATTCTTCCTCCAGGAAGTTCTTTTCAGTCTGTGGGTTCTGGGGATCCTAGGAAACTCTTTTCCATTGGCTATTTGAAAGGTGGAGTTCCCCAAGGGGACGACCCATGACCAGCACAGGTAGACCAAGAAGCCAGGCAGCTAGCTCATGTCTGCCCTTGTTCCCAGGTGCTGTTATTGTAAAGGATTAGCTGTTCAACCTGGTGTGTCAAGGGTGGAGCTGTAAAGCCTGACCTGTCCTGGGTGGTGTGGCAGGAGATGCTGGTTTCCTGTAACCTGGCAGTGGGTTCCATCCTGTGAGAGCTGAGGGTCCCAGTGTCCCTGCAGAGCGTCAGGGAGAGGAAGAAGTGGAACACAGTACTTTTCTTTGGGGCCATCTGGATTTATCCGGGGTTCCTTGCTGCACTGACCTCTCTTTGGAGGGTGTTCCCTGTGGTCTGGCCTAGAGAAGGTGCGAGAGTTTTCTGAGCCACACAACCAACCTACTGTGGAGAAAGGTGAGAGTCAAGTGTGGCCCCTGAGGATCCAGCCACTGGCTGGCGTTGCTCGACCCCCTCATTACTCTGTCACACTAGGGCCTTAGGATTCAAGCAGGTTCTGACCTGCTCTGATGGAATTCCTGAAGTCTAAGCGCATCTTGTTAGAGACTGGAGTAGGGAAGGATCAGAAGCCACTTTCTGCAGAGAGATTTCTATGGCTCCACAGGAGTCGGAAGAAGGTCTTCTGGAATCCCACAGGGCTTGGTTTGAATCCAGCTCTGTCCTTCTTCTGAAGCCGAGCCCCATTTTCCTCATTTGTTAGAAAGACATGATCACACAGACTACAGTAAGACTTAGATAAACTCCAATGTAAAGGACCTAGGACAATGCCCGGAAGTTGGCAATAAAATCCGAATCAAACTTAACTCAGAACTTCCCTTAGGGGGAGAAGCAACTCCGCCGTTCCAGGGTGGAGACTGTCCTCTGAAACGCAGGCCTTCAAATTACAAGGTTATTTGGTTTATGTGACCCATTTACTAGCCCTCTGTCCCACGGTCTCTGTGGGCACCTCATCCTCTGCCCTGGGGCCACCACTCGTCTGGGCAGAGTCTGTCCAGCTGTGGGGAGAGAGGCTCCCGCTTCTCTGATGAGAAGCGGCCGAACTGGTTGCTGAGTGGTAGAAAATAATTAAACGAGGGGAGAAAAAACACTTCTTTTAAAAAGCAGGTTCGGGATGAATGTGCAGGGCGTGGCTCCGTGTAATTAGTGAGCTGCAGGCTGACAGCCCGCCAGCCTCTCCCACCAGCCCGTTGTGTCAGGCGGTGCCTGCGCTCCTCCCCTGCTCCTCCTTCCCACAGGTGTGTCTCCCGGCCCGCCCGCGCCGCTGCCGTCTCACTCCCTGCTCAGACACCCGACAAGTCACGCACCCCGCAGCCCCAGCAAGCCCGAGGCAGACCAAACGAGCGTCCTGGCCATGGAAGCTGCAGATGCCGCCAGGAGCAATGGGGCAAGCCCGGAAGCCAGGGATGCCCGCAGTCCGTCTGGCCCCCATGGTGGGCTGGAAAATGGCACCAAGGCCGAGGGCAAGGACCCCAAGACCACCAACGGTCACGGAGGGGAGGCGGCCGAAAGCAAGAGCCTGGGGAGCGCCCTGAAGGCAGGGGAGGGGAAGAGCGCCTTGTTCTCCGGAAACGAGTGGCGGCGGCCGATCATTCAGTTCGTGGAGTCTGTGGACGACAAAGGCTCCAACTACTTCAGCATGGATTCCGCGGAAGGCAGGAGGTCGCCCTACGCGGGGCTCCAGTTAGGGGCCAAGAAGCCGCCGGTCACCTTCGCAGAGAAGGGGGAACTGCGCAAGTCCATCTTCTCGGAGCCCCGCAAGGTGTCCATTGTGGAGCCCGGCGAGGTCCGGCGAAACAGCTACCCTCGGGCAGACTCCGGCCTCCTGCTGCGGTCCAAGAGCGGCTCAGAGGAGGTGCTGTGCGACTCCTGCATCGGCAACAAGCAGAAGGCCGTCAAGTCCTGCCTCGTGTGCCAGGCCTCCTTCTGCGAGCTGCACCTCAAACCCCACCTGGAGGGCGCCGCCTTCCGCGACCACCAGCTGCTGGAGCCCATCCGGGACTTCGAGGCCCGCAAGTGCCCCTTGCATGGCAAGACCATGGAGCTCTTCTGCCAGACCGACCAGACCTGCATCTGCTACCTCTGCATGTTCCAGGAGCACAAGAACCACAGCACCGTGACGGTGGAAGAGGCCAAGGCTGAGAAGGAGGTGACTTCCGGGCCCCACTGCCCCTCTGGGGAGTTCTTCCTCCTCCTCCCCTCTGGACTTGCTCTCCGCTGACTTTCTATGGAAATCTCCACTGTGCTTGAGTCTTTTAGAAAATATTTGTTTCTCCTCCACACCCTCAGCCTGGGCCTCCTCAATCTCCTAAGTCCTGAGAAACAGGGCGTTTTCCAGATGAGCAACTGGGGCTCAGAAAGGATTTGGGACCTGACCAAGGCCATAGGATAAATTCAGATCAGCCAGATTAAGACCAGAGGTTACAGAGCTCAGTCCTAGGCTCTGTTTGCTTGGAAAGTCTCTTTTTTGCCCTCCCGACTTCTTCTTCTCTTCCTCCTCCTCCTTCTCCTCCGTCTCCTTCTAATTCTTTTTTTTTTTTTTTTTTTAACGAAAGAATTGTTTCTGAGCCCTGGGGAATGGGTTGTGGGTGAGGGACACAGGAGAAAGTGGAAGGAGGGACTCGGAGGTCCGTGGAAGGTCTTCCTGGCTGGCATTTCAGTTTGCATTTGCAGAGCACTGGCTGCTCGCTCCGTTTGATCTCCAGGCAGTCCCTCCACTCCTGCCTGTAGGGACAACAGTGCTGAGGAGAGAGTACTGTTGTACACTAGTGTGGGTGGGTGTACACTCGTGTGTGTGCTTCCTCTGTGTGCCGTCTGTGTGGTCATCACCTGTTTGTGTATGGAATGTGTAAGTGGGTCTGCATGAATTCTGTGCCTGTGATTATGTGGTATTTCCCCAGGGATGAGCAGAGGCAAGTGGAGGCCTGTGGGGGTGGCACACCCGGGGAAGGCGCACTGACCTGAGGGCCCAGCTCTGGGCACTGCCTCTTGCCCCATTGAGGCGGGGCCCATTCTCTCCACAACACAGAAGGCTGCTCCAGGGTCAACCTTCCCGGTGGCCAGGACAGAGGACTTGACTGTCTCTAACGCTTCCACACCCTACAGAGTGGGACAGTGCAGGCTCTCCCTGCTGGGCACTTCTGCCGAGACTTGAGCTCACTCTGTGCCTCTTGCCAACTTCCCTGGGCAGGGAGGGATCAGTTAGAGGTGTGAGCTGACTCACGATCCTTTCCAAAGCTTCCTGGCCCCCCCAAAGGTGTCTCCGCTTCCCCTGTCCCCTAGTTCCAGGTTCATACTAGAAGATACAGATAGGACAGAGGCTGTGGAAGACATGCTTAGGAAATGTACTTGGGGAGTCAAAACAGAAAAAGGAGACAGTCATCTTTGGCCTTTGCAGGGCCTCAGGCTGGGTTTTAGGCTGTTTTTTTGTTTGTTTTGTTTTTGTTTTTTTGCCTCTAACTAGCAGGAAGACAGTGGATAAGTACATTCCATTGTGTCTCAGCTTACCCACGGGTATTAATTGTTGATTTTCAATATTCTGAAGGGACCCTAGAATTCTTATAAAAGTCTTTGAAACCTCAGAATGAAGAGGGAGCATCGTGTCCAGGGGCAGAGGCCTGGGTTCCCGCGTCTACTGCAGGCTGAGTGTCCCGATTGACCTGTTTCTTGCACAGTGTTTGGAGCCAGGTGTTGTCTGAAACAAGTGCTCATTGAAAAATGGTTCTGTTTTGTGCAGCTCCACCTGGAGTCCCAGGAGCTCTGACATCATGTCCTAGCTCAGAGCAGCTGTAGGGCTCAGACAGTCCAGGACTCACGGTGCAGGTGAGGGGGCAGAGCTCAGTCAAACAAAACGACAGCACTTCCCACTTGTGCAGAAGCAGCTGTGGGGAAACAATGAGGGACAGAGGACAGAACATTAGTCCCGATGGAGCACTAACTAGCCAGGCTACTGGTCTGTCTCCTCCTTCCCTTTACAGATGGGGACACAGGCCCAGAGAGAGGAAGCGCTCCCAAAGCCTTACCATCTGAGAGTGCCTCCATGGAAAAGCAGTGAGAGGCAGGGCCAAGAAGCCAGGAGTCTTGACAGAAGTACTTTGTCTAGGCCCACGTCTGCTGGAATGTAGAACAGGGTGACACTGGTACAAAACTGGGGTAGTGGGCTGACGGGCCAGAGTAAGGGCATGCGTCAGTCCTGGCATCCTCTGGAGGCATCTCCTGCAGACCCAAACATCATCCCACATACAGCTTTGTGTGGAAACTAGACAGAACCTGTTCCTCAGGCCTGTCCACAAGGCCAGGTAGAGTGGCTCAGCCCTGTCTGAGTCGGATGAAGTTGCAGATGGTACCCGTGGTTGTGAGCGCCCGTGTCCTGGCCTTGGCTATCCTTGCAGTCTCTGAGCAGCAGCCACCCCTGAAAAGTTCCCTTGGAGTGACAACATTGTAGTTCCTTCCTCCAGTGGACTCTGGGTTGTGATGTTTGTCCTTCCACTTCAAATGTCACAAGGAGTCCTACAAATGTCCCCTGGTCAACCTTTGTCATGGGATAGTCCCCAGGGTAGGCCATGGCCCTTCCTTTTGTCTATCCCAAGTCCCTTCTGCTACAGGACACCAGAATATTAGGACCTCCTCAGGCAGAGGACTGCCTGCTCGGGGTGCCCTGCCCTGATCTGTGTCTGGGTCGCAGCAGCATCGGCACACTGAGGCGTGCTCTGGAGAGGCTCAGCTGCCACACCTTGTCTCCTCTGCTCCGTCATTTGTCTTCACTGAGCCGCGCAGCTTTGTTTCTTGTTGCCCGTTTCTTTCAGGAAGGTTGAGCCCCAGGCTGATGAGCATGTGCAGCCTTGGTCCAGAAGTTTCTAGGGTGCTTCTCTGGGCATAGAGGCCCTTTGGGATGTGGGAAGAGGAGCCAGGCTAGGTCAGGGTGCTCTGGAACCTCCGTCTCAGAGATTCACAGGGAGAACACCTGCTGTGGGACCAGGATGAGCCCGGAGGTGGGACAACACATCTGGTGCTGAGGGGAAACAGCTGAATCAAAGAAGTCTGGAGACAGGGAGCAGGGAAAGGAAGTGACTGGCGGGCAGGCAGGCAGGCAACAACCATGCTGTGTGGAGCCATCTGTGTGCCAGGTGCTGCCTCGGTGCCATTTGTAAGGTTACAGATGTGGCGATCTTGTGGAAGTGGTATTGCTGGAGCATTGCTCCTGTTCTGTGAATGGAGAAATAGACTCCAAGATGCCAGGAGATTCATACAAGTTACAGCGCTGGGGAGTGTTGGAACTGGGCTTGCCTGGCACCAGTTTAAACATTTTTCTCCTTGGGACTGGAAGGTGCTTCTTGGAATTCTCAAGCCCCATGGCTCCAAAACAGCAGCCTTCAGGCTGAAATCACTTGATGACTTGTTAAGACAGACTCCCAGGTCTTGCCCTGCCGGTTTTGTTCACAAGGTTGAGACCTGGGGTCTGTAGGTTTAGAAGTCTCCCTTAGTGCTTGTAATGTGCAACCAGGGTGGGAATCCAAACTCTAGTCTGTGTCAGCACAGAAAACCAAGGCCCATGGAGTTGAGGTGACTTTGTCAGAGTCCGTGCTGCTCCAGAGAGACTAGAGTAGTGCTTTTTTAAAAAATTTTTTAATTTTTTTTGAGACAGGGTCTCGCTTTGTAGTTCTGGCTGGCTCCGAGCTCAGCCTCAAGCTCCCATCACAGCAATCCTCCTGCCTCTGCCTCCCTAGTGCTGGGCTTACAGGCGTGAGCCACCACGCCCGGCGATGTGGTATGTGGTACTGGTTGCTGCTGAGCGTGAGTCTCCACGCCCAGTACTGTATGTGGTTGCCGGGAATTGAACCCAGGTCCTCGCGCTTGCAGGACAGGCGCTGGAACCACTGGGCTAACTCCCCGGCCCTAGAGTAGTGCGTTTTTGCCTCATGTGATTCCTTTTCTAACCTTAGGCTGTGGGAAAGCAGAGGAAAAGCGGGATTCCAATCAAGCAGGCAGACTGATGCTTGGCTGTTTGTCACCTGAGTAGAAATGGGGAAATCTAGCCAGCATTTCAGATCCTTATCCAGATAATTACCATGTATCTGGGAGTACAAATTTGGCAATTAACTAGCTCATTTGGCAAAGTCACAGCCCACGGCCCCTGGAGTTAATATAGGCCCCAGGAAGATCATAACCGACCTTCCCTTCCCTGGGGGAAGATTTAAGTCCACCTGTCCAGGTGAACACTCAGGTGCTGTTTGCACCTGAACGCCCTGTCCATGTCCAGACACGGGCAGGCTGTGCCAACCCTCTGCTCTCAGGAAAATCTTTGCTCACTCAAGGCCGGAAGATCTCAGTGTTTAGTGGCCCATGCAAGGCCCATCCCAGGTAACAGAGAGCTAGACAGGTGTGGGAGAAGGGAACAAAAGAAGCATTGAGAGACAGGCCTGGGCAGGGTGGAGGGAAAAAGTGGGGAGTAGCAGGGAGTCAGGAGGGAGCTGTGGGTAGGGGCGGGGCTCTGGAGAGCTGAGGCCTCATCAGATATGGGGGGGTGCGCTTCAGCCACATTCTCCAGGAGAACAGGAGAAAGCTGGGGCTTCAGGAGAGGGAATGGAGAGGGAAAGGGAGGCAGAAGAGTCCTCTGAGAGGGGGAGGGAGCCTGGGTGGCTTAAGTCAACAGGATGAAGGGGAAGGTCTGATCTGCAGGAGGGTCCAGAGCTCCCACCCAGAGGTGTTTCTAAAGGCGCACACAGAGCCCTAGCGCTGTCATCACATTTTGGCTTTACATCTTTCTTTCTAGCCATGAGGACTCGTGCAAGCTATATCATCTTTCTAGGCCTTGGTTTTACCTCTGTAAAGTGTAGACACAATGCCTGATGTCCACAGGGGACTTTCGTGGTTTAAAGGAAATTCCTGGTGTAGGATAGATGCTCTCTGCTCCTGTCCTTCCTTCTCATACAGCCTTTGAAACTTCCTGTGTTCTGCTCCCTGTGTAGGAACAATCGCCAAGAGCTAAGTGATCAGGGGACAGACCCCTGGAGGTCTCACTGCAAGGCCTTCTCCCCGAGAAGGGTGAGAAAAGACAATTCTCAGAGCCAGGTCCCTTTCAGGAGCTCTCTGTGCCTGGCAAGTCTGGTCTTGCTAGCTGCAGTGTGGGTACCAGGCCCCTCCCAGCCTGAGTCTGCCCTTCTGGGTGCCCTAAAGAAATGGAGGCCCAGTCTCTCCTCCACCCTGACCGATTCTTCCACCCACTGCTGCAGACAGGTCGTCTCCACTTCTGACCCGGCCCTCACGCGTGTCTAGACCAGCTTCTCTCCTCCTTCTGTCTCTTCCCCACCCCCAGCTAGCCTGCTGCCCTCTTCCTGTGTTCACTTATACAGGGTGGACTCCAGGGCACTGGCCTCTCTTTGTCCTTGGCCTTGAATCTCCATGTGTTATACCCCACAATACCCTGTGCTCAGTTCCTATCCCCTTCCTCCGGGTCAGCAAGTCCAGAGAAAGTCAAGACCTTCTCTGGCCAAAACCTCTTGCATTTACCAGTACTGAGCCCATCCTCAGTCCCTTTTCCTGCCTTATTTGTGTCCTAGGCTTTTATTTTGTACCTTTAGACCAACGTCTAACCTCAAAGTCTCTGCTGTGTGCCGAACTCTGGCCTCTGTCTGGTCGGTGTCCACACTACATCCAGATCCCGATCTAATATCATACACCACCCTCACCAGGTGACTCCAAGACCTTCCCAAGCACACTGCCCAATCCCCTTGCTGGCCTGTGCCCTCTGATCTGCCTGCCTGTCTGCCTTCTCTTCCAAGATGACAACTGGCACCTGGCAGGTGTTTGAACTGCAGTGACAATGAGATTATTTAGTCAGACTTATCCCACAGCAGGTAGTTTCCAATATCTTCACCCCCTTGGAGGGAGCTCCTCCCACTGAGCCTATGGAACAGATAGACTTCTGAGTCCCAGAGAAATTAAGCACCTAGCAAAGGTCTCCTGCCAGTAGGTGGGTACAGGATTCCAGCTGTTGGGTGCCCTGTCCTGTGCTCTGGGTGAGCTTCTTCCCGGCCCCCCATATAGCTTACATTATGGAAGTGTGGCCTCTTCCCCCATCCATGATAGGGTGTGTCCTGGGGTTGGGACAGTCCTGTGGGTGGAAGGAGATGCATCTTTGTTTTGTGCTTTCTTTCCCATTAGTCCTTGTTCCGGGGTGTGGTGAAGTGGTGGGAAACCCAGACATCCACTCTGAGCTGGGTGAAGGGGTCTCAGTTACGGTGTGTGTGAAGCTTTCAGCTGTCCCCCCACTTGGGCCTCCTTTTTAAAGATGGGAAAGTTGCCTGAAACAGATCATTGTTCAGCTTGTTGGTCTTTTCTTCAGGGCTCAGGTCTAGTCACCCATCAGCCTGTCTTTCTCCAAGGCTTTGGGGCCACTAGACTTCCAAGTTTTTTTCTGGTTTATCTGCCTGTGCATCTTCAGGGAGAGGGTGGACTGAGTCTCCACTGCCCACGGCAGGGACTTACTGTCTTTCACCTCCTCTATCTCCTCTGTGTCCTTTCCCCAGCCTTATTCCAGAGGGCAGGCTAAATCATAGCTTCATGCCCTGTGTTCCTCTATGTCAGTAACCTGTCCTCTCTGGCGATGTCATTCTCCATGCTGTGGGATTCCAGCCCTTGTAGGCAGGGCAGATGCTCACTGAGAACATCCTAAAGTCTTAGTGTGGGGAGAGTGTGTGGTCATGGAAGAGACAGCCATGAAACAGAGGCTACCTTTCCAGGAGCTCTGTGCTCCCTGCCCCATACTTTCCCCATGCTTTTAGGTCTCACTGCCAGAAAGGCCAGTGGTGCTCTAGCTCCCACAGGATCGATTTCCTCAGGTGTCTGCAGCTGATTCCCCATGGGTGCCCGGTCAGCTTGGATGTGCATGTGGGGACACTCCAGGGCCAGACACTCACTGCTGCTGGACTTCACCATTCTACATTTTGTGGAGTTTTTGGGTTCTTCAAGGAGATGACTCAAGAAAGGGGTATTTGTGTGCAAAATCCAGTGGTTGTGGGGTGCCTCTGAGTGAACCTAGATGCCATGAGCTTCCGAGTTGTTAGGTGGAACAAACTAGGAAATAGGTTGGGAACCCCTAGAGAAGAGCCCCATAGGACAAAAGAGGTGCTCCTTGGCTTGGCTTAATGGGAGAGGCCTTGCTTTCCTGACTCGCCTTTGGCCTCAGGGGAGCTGCCTTCCCTGACATGGCGGGTAGACATGTGAGAGTAACATCCTAGCACTCTCAGTAAGTCTCTTCCCAGCCCTCCCTGGACACCCACAGTATGTGAGCCCCTGTGCAGGGGCTCCAGGGCCTCTCCTTGCCAGGCTTCTCCTCCTTTCCTAGCCTCATTTTTAGCCTCTCCTTCCCCGGAGAACCTGGGTAGAAGCCTCTCTCTTGCCTCAGCTGAAAACGTGTTCCCTTTCCCATAAACAGATTTATAGTTGTGCCTGTCCAGACAGAGTCGAGGCTGGCGGCAACCTTGGCTCCTGCTTGCAACACAAGCCCTACGTCATGCCAGAGAAGCATTGCACACAGTTACGGCCATGAGACACTCCCTGGACCGGGCTGTGTCTCTTCCCGATAGCCCTGAATCCACTGAAAGGAGCAACAACATCATAGATCTTGTCCGTGTTGGGTCGAGGGGCTAGGAAGGTTTAGCCCGTACAGAGATGTGTATAGGATGTCCTGCCTAGTGACAGGGTTCGACTCATGGGCGAGTCCTTGGCAGCAGGCACAGAGCGTGGCACATCTGAGCTCCTGATGAGTGTGTGCTAAATGGACTGCCTGGCTGAGTGACGAGCCCTCCTGCCCAGAACCCAGCTTTCAGGTTCTGTCCCTCCTTCTGCCTCTGACTTTGCCAACCCTTTTGCCTTCAGACGGAGCTGTCGTTACAAAAGGAACAGCTGCAGCTCAAGATCATCGAGATTGAGGATGAAGCTGAGAAGTGGCAGAAGGAAAAGGATCGCATCAAGGTGAGCAAGCAGCTCCAGGCCTCCCTCAGCATACCTTCACCTGTATGCGCTGCCCGGGAAAGTTGGGCCATGGCTCCCGTCCCAGATTTCAACCACGGTGATTTGTTGTGGAATCTCCCATTCCCTTTGGCTTTCCCACCAATTCCCCTTCTCATTTTGGGGCAGGTATCCAGGTAGGATCTTACCTGTCACCTAACACTCATCATCCCAGCAAATATATATCCCAGACCTGTCCTCCATTGCATCTCCCGACGTCCTCAGGTGTCTGCTCATTGGATGACTCAACCACCAAGTACATGCCATTTCTCTACATGTGCCACTGTGGCCAGATGTGTGTTTGCCATAGTTTAGGTAATGACAAAACACAATTTGAAATCATTGACTTGACAGTGATCAGGAGAATACTCATTCACTTCACTTGCTGAATGGTATTTGGTTTTGGTTGAGCAAACCTTGACTTGTAGATCAATGTCTAGGCCCACAGGGAATCACTGTCACGGAATGGTGGCTTATGATGAGTTACCCAGGGGAAAGAGTGCAGGTGAGTAAAGAAGGCTGGACTGTGCCAAGCCCTGGCCATCTCTAGCAGAATGAGATCTGTGGTGAACAGCATTGCTGAGTTAGGGTACTAGGAGTATTTTGGTCTTATTTGGAACCTAAAGATGCACTCTGCTGTGGTTTTCTTAATGGATCTGTCCTTCATCACACTCCTGATTCTGGACCTAGAGCTTCACCACCAATGAGAAGGCCATCCTGGAACAGAACTTCCGGGATCTAGTGCGGGACCTGGAGAAACAAAAGGAGGAAGTAAGGGCTGCCCTGGAACAGAGGGAGCAGGATGCTGTTGACCAAATAAAGATTATTGTGGATGCACTGGATGAGAGGGCCAAGGTGCTGCATGAGGACAAGCAGACCCGGGAGCAGCTACACAGCATCAGTGACTCAGTGCTATTTCTGCAGGTAACAGGAGAATCCTCTCTGTCTTTATCCCACACTACGTTCTTTCCATCATCCATCCATCCATCCATCCATCCATCCATCCATCCATCCTCTATCTTCTGTCCATTCAATGCTGCCCTACTATTCTAAAGATGGTACACAAACATTACCTTGTACCAACTTTGATTGCTATATACCAGCAGTATTCCAGGATTATCAGGAAAGAGGTCAGCGGTTGAATAACATTTCCTGTTTTGGCTAAAGGGAGAATGGCAGATGAACACAGCACCATTTTTATCTTTGATCTAGTCTGTTTGTTTATTTATCATCCATCTTTCTGTCTGCTAGCATGTTTCAGGTACTCTTGGCTTCCCAGTACTCTGTCAGGTGCTGTAGTGAATAGAGAAGTATAAGACATGGTTTCTGCCCCCAAGTAGCTGCAATCCAGCTGCGAAGATAAGACATATACAATTAGAGAACAATATAGAAAAGTGTGTAATTAAATGATAAAGCATATGGCTCAGGAGATAAGTGCTGTGGAAGCTCAGAGAAGGGCAAGCAGGCTTCAGCAATCTAGGGACACCTTTGTAGAGCAGGCAGAGTGTGAATGAGGTCTTGCAGGATTGGACGAGAAGGGTTCTCCAGTGAGGTGAGAAGCACAGGGTGGAGTGAGGCCTGTGAGGGTAGAAATACTCCAGGATTTTCTCGAATTTCTTGAGACTTTCATCGAAATGTGTCCACATGATCTCCTTTGATGTAGGTGGGCTATACCCAGGCCATAGGTTACATGTCTGACTGCTAAGGCATGAGGTATGGTAGCATTGGATGGATTTTAGTTGAACCATTTTCCCAGGAAGATTAGCTAGTTGAGCTGACTCTAGAATGAAGGTCCTAACTCCCAGAACTGGGATCCTCCTAGTAGGCAAATGATCCCTGTAACTCATAAAAATCCTGGAAGTTAATGACTACTTTCCTTTCTTTGTAGGAATTCGGTATATTGATGAGCAATTACTCTCTTCCCCCACCCCTGCCCACCTACCATGTCCTGCTGGAAGGGGAGGGCCTGGGACAGTCACTTGGCAACTTCAAGGATGACCTGCTCAACGTGTGCATGCGGCACGTGGAGAAGATGTGCAAGGCTGATCTAAGCCGCAACTTCATTGAGAGGAACCACATGGAGAATGGTAAGTCCCCTCTTGTGTGCAGGCTGATGAGCATGTCCCTCCCAGGTCAGCTTTTACTGCTGGGAGGAGCTGGTGTCCAGTGGCTGGCCCTTTCTCTTTCCACCCTTCAACTCACTTAAAGGGATTTGGATGAAGATGCAGTGATTCTAACCCCATATTGAACTTGCAGCTATTGCAAGGGCTTCTAGAGGAGGGAGTTCCTGAGCCTGGCCTTCAGAAGTATCTCCTCTCTGCCTCTTCTGTCACTCAGGGACTATTCTATTCAGACCTATAGCTGATCACTGGGCCCAGCCCAGCAGCTAAGTAAATGCTGCTGCTGATGTGCACAGGGTCCAAACTGGTGACTCTGCAGGCTCCAGTCCAAGTGACTAGGACTGCATGTGTACATGGGAAGAGGACTTGCCTGTCACCATGGCTATGCAGGGAGTGTTGAGCCCGGAGGCTGGACCTGGCCTGCTGGGCTGGCCTGGGGATGTTGGATGCTGTGGGTCTCTGACTCACCAGCTGAAATCAGCTCCTCCTGACTCTCACTGCCTGCCAAGGTCAAGTGAGTCATCTCACAGAAAGCCTCCAAACCTGAGAAACTGCTCAGCTAAGTCCTTTCCACCCAGTCCCTTTAGGCCCCGAAGCCTGGGTATTTTCCTCAAAGCTCCACCCAGTGGACTAGGCCCAGCATCAAGTCATTCCAGTGCAGCCTAAGAAGAGTCTTCCAGCTATGGACTCCAAAAGGAAACGGGCCCTGTCTGGTCTGGAGGTGGAGCCCACCATTCTTTGGGGAAGGAGAGAGGGCTGAGTGTGCAGTAAGGTTGAGGAGGGGGCCGCCCACCTGAGTATCCTGGTGGTGGTGATATCACAGTGTCCCTGTGAAATACGAGGACATTCAGTCACACCTGAGGACAGATAAGCCATTTTAGCAAGACAATCATTTGGCTTTAAACGGCGCTCAGATCCTGACAGTCTCTTCCTAATGACAATACCAATGAGCCTAATGGTGATAGTGACAGCTGAAGGTGATTGAGTGCTCCCTGGTGCTGGGCACCATGCGACACTCTTCACTCAAGATACCTTATTTTCTCTGCGGGGTGCTTTGCATTGTACCGATGAGAAAGCTGAGGCTCTGGAAGCATCTTCTCCAAAGATACACAGCCGGGGAGGGTGCTGTCAGGTTTCACACACTGCTGTCCAGGCTCCCAGGCCTTCTCATCCATGAAGCCGACACCACCCCCGGGAGCAGCAGGGAGTGGCAGTAGGGGACTTGAGCAGTGTGGTGGGCACTGCCCTGTCAGGGGCCCCTCTGTGGGTGAGGTGTGAGCATACCTGAGGACTGGGCCTGACTGGGGTGGGTGGCCCGTGAGCCTCGCAGGGACTGTGTAGCCTCCCATTTCTAGGTCACCATGGCCCCAGTCATGGCCGCTGAGCAGGTGTGGCCCTGTGTCCTCAGCTGGGTGTGCAGGAGGCAGCAGCTAGAAGCAGGCCAGGGCGCTGCTGACTCAGGAGCCCTGCCCTGTGCCCAGAGCTACTGGAGGAGCCTACTTTGCCTCTGTGCTGTTGTTTTTGTGTTGTTCCTGCTGTGCAGAGGGTGGGGGTGTGTCTGTTGTAGGGGTTGGGGGTAGATGACCAGTGAGTAATATGTCACATTCACCGTCTACTGCTCCCTGATGGCATCCACCAGACCAACTCGTTCCTAGCCTCGAAGGCCTAGGGACCATAAGACACCCGGTCACCTTTTCCTGGGCCCATACCTAGGCTAGACCCACTGTCAGGACCCGGCTGGAGGCTGAGGGCAGGATGAGGCTGGGCCACTCATTCCTCTTCTCGCTGGGGAGATAGGGAGAGAAATGAAGAAGGAGAAGAAGGGGGAGGGGGAAGAGGAGGGGATAAAGAAGGAAAAGAAAAGGAAGAAGAGAGGAAGAAGGCAGGAAGATAGGGAAACAGGAAGAGGAAGCCTGGGGTGGGGAGCAGCTTGGCAGTTGAGCAGTGAGGGGCAGGTTGTCTGGGTTTTGGGGTCTGCAGGTGGACACAGCCAAGCCATCCAGCTGGTCTCTGAGCCCAAAGCTGGGGACTTTTCCTGCCTCCTGAGGCTGACAGCTAGGGCTGGAACAAAGATGCAAAATCAGGAGCCAGGTCTCAAACTCCTGCTCTGCCCTTATTGGCATGTGACATGGGACAAGTTGCTTCCCTCCCTCATTCCTGAGGCTCAATTTTCTTATCTGTCATGCAGAGATCTTCATACTTTCCCAAGAGTTAACACGCAGAATAAATAAAAAATGGGTAGCAAGAGCTCCTTGTGAACTCCAAAGTGCTGTGCATGTGACCTTACTCACAAGCTGCCATTGGGAATGGGGGCCTTGGACGTTATAGTATCATTCCAACAGGGCAGGTGGCTTATTGCACTACCCCATGCCCAAGAGCTCAGGGGCAGAGCAGATGCCAGGCAGGCAACCTCGCATTCTCTGAAGGTGTGGAAGCTTGGTCTCCCTGGATAGAGGCAGTGCCCAAGTGCTCAGCCCCTCCTCCCTACCTGGCTCCTCTACTGACCCAATCTGTCTTCATAGGTGGTGACCATCGCTATGTGAACAGCTATACAAACAGCTTTGTGAATGAGTGGAGTACACCTGATACCTTGAAGAGATACTCTATGTACCTCACGCCCAAGGGTAAGGTCAAATCCCATGGCCCAGGCCAGTCATCCTGTCCTTCCTGCTGCCCAAGGGCCCCAGCATCCGTGGAATGACCAGCAGCCAGGTTCCTCTGGGTGGGGTGACTCTAGCTCTAGTGTGCCTGGGAAAGTCTGGGCATCTACCTGCTGTCCTCGTGAGATATGAACAATGCTCCCTTTCACTCTCAGGGAGTGACAAGTGTCCCACTTTGATGACAAATCGCTCAGCCTCTGCTCTTTACAGTTTCCCTCCCCTGACAGTCAGGCCCTCCAGGACCCTCCTTGTCCTTCTGAGACCCTCCCCAGTGCCCCTCTGTAGGCCGAGCTGTGTGGCACTCCCTGCGAGGTTTCTGTGGGTCAGGGCCGTGTGGGAGGGGTGGGGCTGCCCTGTGCATGTCCTCACCTGCAGCCTGACTCTGAAGCCCTCCCTTACCAGGCCCTGCAGAGCCCCCCAGCAGGGTGACAGCCTGATGGGATGTAGACCAGCTCCTGCCTGTCCTTGCCTTAAGGAGGCCTGGCATGTTCTTGGGCACCAGCAATAAACCACAGCAATGCTATTACCTAAGGGTGGGTGTGCCAGGCCCAGCAGCCCTGGATAGAGGGCTGTGAGTGTGCATTGGGGGTGGGGGGGTGCTATGTGAGGAAAGGAAAGGAGACAAAGGAAAGCACTGGGCCAAGGAGGGGCAATGAGTCCTGGAACAATCTCTCTCTCTCTCTCTCTCTCTCTCTCACACACACACACACACACACACACACACACACACACACACACAGTGGTACACAGAGGAGGGCTGGGCTGGAGGTATGAGCTCACTGGAGAGGAAGCTCTGCTGCGCTTCCTGACTTGAAAACAACACCTGGGCTTCTTGGGCAGGTCTAGGGCGGCAGCCTGGTGCCCAGCTCCCTGCTCCAACATTCCTGGTGTGGGCCAGGCTCGCACTCTCCCTGACTGCCCAGCTCTGTCAGTGATGAGCTGCACTGACAAGCCACCACCCTGCCTCGCCTGGTTCCTCTGTTTGTCTGAGTCCAGCCCCAGGGAGAGCAGCAAGTCCCCCACCGGCTTGTGCATAATTCTCCTGCTTGGTGGAAGATGAGAGAGGGGCTGGCCCCACCACGAGGAGAGAGGAGTGAGGCTGCCATCTGGTCAGCCTGATGGGCCAGAGTCTGGGGGACATGGGCTGGTCACTCCCTGCCCCTCTGGCTTCACTGTTCCTGTCTGTGCAGAGAGGCAGATGGCCCAGGACTCAGCCCTCCCTGCTCTGTCCCTGCAAGTCAGGCTGTGACATCTGTAGGTGGAAGAAACAGGTTTCCCTGGTGTTCCTGCCCCAGCACTGTGGGCAGCAGCCAGGCCGGGAGGAGGAGAGACAGGATGTCTGCCCTCTGGGCTCTGAGGCTCGGGGAGAGGAGAACAAAGGAGACACTGAGAGACTGGGCAAGGAGATCAGGGAAGCAAGGCCACTAGGCCACCAGGTTTGGGGCCAGTGGGCTAGGCAGTGGCTGGGACGCCCTGTCAAGAGAGGTTAGTTTTGAAGCTGCCTGAGGAGGAACTGTGTGCTGGGTCACAAGGAGTGACTGATAAGAGGCCTTGGGTAGGAGAAACCATGGGCAGAAGGGTCTAGAGGGGGCATGTGGGGCCACGCGTGGGACTAGGGTGCAGTCTGAAGTTTAGGAGGGGAGAGGAGGGCATACGCCCTGCTCTGTGAAGCAGGCACCCACCTGCCCTGCCTTCCTCCAGGCTGCTGTGAGCACCCAGCTGGGGACAAATGGAGGCACTTGGGAGTGAGACTCTTATGGTCCTAGGAAGCCACAGTGCTGTGGCATCATTAGTTTACTCACTATACCCATAGATGGTTCAGCCTGCGCTAAGAGCCCAACACCTCTGCCTCCAGCACTGCCCTGGCCTCTCCCTCTTCCCAGTGACCACATTTCCCAGCCCCTGGAGCCTCAGAACAGAGGTTTTGTTCTAGGAGGGAAGAGTGGCCTTGTCAGCCTTCTCATGGTCCCCAGAGATCAACCACACATCACAGTGTACCTAGGGTGGTCCTGAAGAGCCGCAGTTCTCTGGGAATGATGCTCAGTTGGGTACATTCCATTCTCAAAAGGGCCCCATTTGGAAGATAAATGGTTACTCAATGCTAGATCTTGGACTGCTTCTTAATGTTGGGGTCCAGGCCCTGTGATGGGCACACGGAGAGCTCTTCGGGTTTCTGCCTGAGACTCTTTGAGTCAGAGGCTGTGGAGTTGAGCCATACCTCATTTCTACAACGATGGACCCCTCTGGTCTACCTCTCAGGTGGGGCCCGCACAAGCTATCAGCCATCATCTCCTGGCCGTCTCTCCAAGGAGACCAACCAGAAGAATTTCAACAATCTCTATGGCACCAAAGGTAGGAGGGGGTCAGCTTCAGGGTGTGCAGAGGGGGAGCAGGTAGAAGTAGGGGCCAGAGCTGGGCCATAGTAGACACTGGATTCCACAGCGTGAGACGAAAAGTGTTTGTGTGTGTGTGTGTGTGTGTGTGTGTGTGTGTGTGTGTGTGTGTGTGTGTACATGCACAGGCATGCACATCTTTAGGTAGGTTGGGGAAGAAGCAGCCAAAATTCAGCATCATGGGAAAGCCCTTCTTAGCCCATGTGCCTCTGCTTGTCCCTACAGGATGAGTTGGGGGAAAGAGGTGGCCATTCTGGAATAAGGTCTGGGGATCTCTTCCAGTAGCAGGATACAAGGCCCCGCAGAGAACCATGATTAATTTCCATACTTCTGCATTAAGGAATCACGCAGTAGTTAAAACTAGCTTGGCCATGGATGGAAAGGAAGGCACATCAAGAAACGGGGCTGCTCTTGCAAGTCTACACAGTGTTATTGCCATGTGAGCAGAACATGTGACCCTATGAGAGTGAAAGAAACAGAATGAGGGTGGGATATGCCTCCCCAGGGCCAACCCTCCCTCTGCCAGTGCACTGAGAGGCCACTATACCTCAGGGCAGATCCAGGAACTCAAAAAGGCCCAGTTTTGGGAGGTGCTCATTCTATTTTGAGGGCTTCTGGAGCAACCACTGTATTGGGCGGTGACCGGGGCTCCACCAGAGTCCCTACCACAGACACAGCACCAGGAAGACCTTTGAGTGAGGCCCAGGTCCACTTAGACTAGTGAGTCAGGGACCCTGGAAAACAGAACGACAACTGGGCTTCCCTGTCCAGCATTATATTCATAGCCAGGACCCACCATGACCTTTCTACCCACATAAACAATAGTCCATGGGCTGCGGGAGGGTAGTCGGGGGATGGGAGTCTGTCCTGCTCAGGGATGCTGTGCTGGTCCCAGATGGGGGCAACTTGGGGATTGCTGTCCCCAAGTTATTTCTGTCATTGAAAGACAGAAGGTGAGAGGTGCAGGGAGGGCAAGGCCAGGCCTCTGGCCCTGGAACCTGGGCAGAGGTGCCCTCGTGTGCTTGTGGAGGAGCCCCTGAGCGCCTGCTGGTCCATCTGCTTGTGCAGCATGGCTGCCCCAGCCATCTCTGAGTCCTGAGCCCAAGCCACAGGGAAACAGACAATAAAATGTTCAGCTGCATCCCGGAGGACAAGGGTGAAGGGTGGTGTAGGGTGCGGGCCGAGGCACACACAGACACGGGAAGGTCACGTGCGTATGACACGTGAAGATCTACTATGTGAAATGCTAGTGTGGAGAGCAGCTGTGGCTCCTGGTACAAGACCCACCCTGGGCCCAAAGGCTGGGGCAAGATCGAAGCTGGGAGCTCAAGCTGGCTGGGTGCTGAGTGACAGAGCAGGGAGAGGTGAAGCCAGGAAGTGGGTGGAATGATGGGGTCAGTGACCTCTCCGGCCACACCTGAGGGCTGTGTTAAGGACTGGCTTCTTCTGAGGGTGTGGCCATGAGGTAGGGCATGGCATGACTGTGCTTGGTCTTTGAAAGATGACTTGGATGGTAGGAAGGACCAGGAGGCACAGTGTGGATTCTCAGTCCTGCTTTCCTCCTCTACTCTGCCCACCAAAGCCTGACGCTTCTTCCCGGCAGGTAACTACACCTCCAGGGTCTGGGAGTATTCCTCCTCCATCCAGAGCTCAGATGACCTGCCTGCGGTCCAAGGCAGCTCCTCCTTCTCCCTGAAAGGTGAGCCCCCTTTTAGCCCCCACTTGTCCTCCGCAAGTGCTGCCTTCGCCCTCTCATTGCCTCAGTTCCTGCAGAAGAGCCCTGGCTGGAGAGCCGGGGCATCTGGTGAGGTCTTTGCTCTAAAGACCAGCAGGTGGGGGTGGGGCTGGGCCTCACACTCACCAGTGTTTCTGAGGGTCCCTAAGGATGTGTGCAACTCCTGGGCTTGGCAGTTGGTGAAAGGGCCCTTCTCCCCCCCCTCCCCGTGTCCCCACCTCCTCAGCCAAAGGGCTCTTAGGGCCACTTCCAGTCTCCCTACTGCAGTTAACTCTACAGCCCAGTGACCTCTGGTATTGGCTGGTCCGGTGCCCCGGGCTGTTGTAGCACTTCACTGTCCCACAGGGCCAGTTGTCCAAGCCACTTTAGGGAAGGTGGGGCTGGATTATGTGGGTGACTCCCAATCCCTTGTTCCTTTTCCTGTGCTCTCTCAAATTCTTAAACAAGGCTGAGTGATTACTGTCTTCTGGGCCCCGGCATTGAGGCCATCCCAAGGGGTCAAGCTTGGAGCACACTCTAGCTTTCAGTGGGCTCTGCGGCCCTCCTCTCTCCTGATAGGTCCTGAGGACAGCTCTGGTGGGCTGTGACCCAAGTAATCCCTTGTCCTTTTGGCATGCACAATGCCTGGCACCAGACCAGCAGGCAGGGCAGGGCCCAAGGAGGGTCGGCGAAGGGGCTGTGCTGGAACAATGCCTGAGTAGTGGCTTCTGAGATGGTCACCCAAGGGTCCTTGCAGGATACAAGCAAACAGGATTGCTTGGAGCAGCCAGCAAGGTGAAGAAGAGAATATGAAGGGAGGGGGCCCAGTGCGGGGATCCCTTCGCTGAGTCAGGAGTGAGGAGCTCTGGGAAGTGCCTTGGCCAGTTAGGTCCTGGCAGGTACCTCTTAGACCCTGGCAGGAAGGACCCTGTGTTCATCAGCCTGCACTGACCCTGTCCAAGGCTGGCCCTAGAAGGGTCTGTCCTCAAGGCCTTGCACCTTGCAGGAGGAGCCTGGGGACGCCTCTGGCAGGCAGATCACTGCATGGAGCTGGCTGGGAGGCCCTGAACAGGGCTTTGGGGAGGATGAGCTGTGGGCAAGCACTGAGCCCCGTGCCACCCCCATATCCCTGCCAGCCGGGAGCAGCCAGGCTACCTGTGAGCTACCCATAGGCCTGGGGAGGAGGGCACAGCTCAGGCCTCCCCAAGCAGCGTAGGCTGCTAATGCCTCTCTCTCTCCCAGCAGGCACTGGGAAAACCCCCTATCAGTTCACCACCCTGGGACAGGCCACTGCAGAGTTTTCCAAGCCACTGGACCACAGTGGGCTGTTTAACAATAACCCTGGTACCTGCTCTTGCCCGTCCCTCCCCTGACCTCTTCCAGAGGCAGATGGTACACCCTGCGGGCTCTGCCACTTCTAGGGTGTCCTGGTCCCACCTCCCCGGAGCTCCCTGGAGAAAGGCGCCTGTCCCCCCCGCATCTGAGCTCTCGTGGTCTGGACCTTTGCCTGGTCTCCTGGGCCGCTGCTCTCCACCTGGCCGCTCCTCTCCTCTCTCGTGGCTGGCATGGTCTGAATTCCTCTTCTCTCCATTTCCACTTGGGACCATCGGCTACTTCCCAGAGCACTCTCACCCCAGAGGCTGGGACAGCCATTCCCTGCCTCCTTGTTCAGTGTCACAGCCTGGATCTTCTCACTCTGTGGAGAGTGGGGTAGGCCAGGGCCTCCCTAGGCAAGCAGCTGGCATCCTTGCCCAGCTAGGGCACTGCCAAGCTCAGACCCAGCTCATTTCCTGCGCTGCTCAGCATCCGGGTCATGACCCATTTCTTCCTAGCCACTGCTGCCTGTCCCACAGGCTGGTGCTCGACAGTGAGATGCTTCTCTCTGTTCCAAGGGCCATAGCAACTTTTAGCTCCCACCCTGGGATAATGGAGAGGGCCAGGGAGGTGGCCAGGCAGCTCAGGCCCAGTATGGCACCTGTGGATTGGACCCAGAATGCCACCAGCTATCCCTTGGATTTGCCATCCTGACCCTGGGTAGAAAGCTATGCTGACAGACCGTGTCCCTCTGAGGCCCGGTCCCAGGCACAGTGCTTTCATCCAGTGGGAACTGACAAAGCATAAGCCTCTCCCACTTGGTGAGGGGGAGTTGGGAAGAAAGCCTGGGTGGGCGGCGGAAATCTCTGCTGCCGGGCATGGCCCCCTGCCAGCCCCTTCTCTGTCCGCCTTGGTGCTTCTCCCTCGGGCTGCTGCATACCTCTGCAGGTGGCCGTGCTTGGGAGCGGGCTGGGAGATGCTCGGTGGTCAGCAGTGAGGCCCCTGACTGCAGTCTCTTGTCTCCCAGGCTACCCCTCCCTCCTCCGGAGCCAGGCCCCCAAGGCCCAGCCCCAGACTTGGAAATCCGGGAAGCAGACTCTCCTGGTAAGTACAGAGCTGTGGAGCACAGGACTGGCAGAGACCTGGGCTCTGGAGGGGGCTCCCAGACACCCCATCTTCAGTCCAAAGGATCTGTGGGGAAAGCACTGTTGTCCTCTGGGCCACGCATCAGGGGAGGAGGCAGCAGAGGCCCAATATCTGCGTGAACAAAGATAGGCCTCGCCCTGAGTCCAGACTTTGTCTCTGTTCTTCCTGGGTCTCAGGGCTTACAGGCAGGGATCTTGTGTAAGCCCACTGTTTGAGCCTCAGCTTTCAAATCTATAAAGTGGGAGCTTTGCATTCCTGTTTGGTGAATGATTGTTCAGAGCCTGTGCTCGGTGGCTTGGTAGTGACCGCTGTGGTATTGTAAAATGCTCAGCCCAGGGCATGGGCATCTTGTAGCTGTGTTTTACTTCCCCGGGACAGTTTTCTGGCTCTGACTGTAAAGGCCATTGGTGTGACACTGGTGAGGGGTGAGGCTGGAACTTGAAGAAGAGGTTTATTAGGGTTCAATACCTAATGACCCTAGTCAAGACTACACTTAAGAGCAGTGCAGTGGAAACCACTGAGGAATCAGCCTACCTGCTGGCGGTGACATCCAGGACGAGTCAGGTACCTCTTAGGGACTCTGTTCCTTAGTTTTTATACTGCAGGTGCTGAGATAAGGTGAGTGTTAGCCCCCAGGAGTCCAAGTCCTGCCCAAGACCTCCCTGGTCTGACTGGCTCACCTCCTGTGCTGCCATCTCCAGAAATGCTTCTGTCCCAAGGCTATACCTGGGGTCAGCTGGTCGCCCTGACATGCGAGCACTGGAAGTGTGTTTTGGGGACAAGGCCCAAGCCCTGGGCACCTGCTGTCTTTGCATTTGGAGGTCAGAGCAGAGAGAGGTGATTTGCTCTGGACCACAGAGAATGGCTGGGGCTGTTTAATTGGATAGAATCTTTAATTTGCCAGCAATGGGAGCTAAGTGATCGTGTGTGTAATTTGGAGCTGGGCCCAGGGGCTTTGGAACAGCTGGACTGCAGACAGCTGATACGGAGAACAAGCAAGGTTTCTGCACCTGGACATGGTCTCCCCTCCCTGCCACATTCTTCACCTTCTGGGTCCCTGCAGAGAAGGTGCAAGGCCACGCTGGGACTCCTGGGGGGCAGGGGCCTGGTGTCCAGTCGGCACCTAGTGCCAGGTGCCAGGAGAGCAGAGTTGTGAGCGCGTTGTCTGGCCAACAGGCAGCGGCCCTCTCCCCACCTTGCTGTGTGACCCTTTGTGAGTCTTTCTTCCTCTGTGCCTCAGTTTCCCCCATAACAAGAAACATGAATCGGATGGCACAGGTGCTTTCATCACTCTTGTGATTCTCACACGCTACAAGCCTGAGCCAGAGAGGAGACAACCAAGGAGGATCAGGGGAAGGAGGAGGCTGGGCCTGGCTGTCATGGAGCTGTGCTCCCGCTCACCCAGCGCTCCAGGCTCTTGGGAAGACAGCTCTGTTCCCTGACCTGTGGCCCACAGGACTGACCCAGCCTCCACAGAAAAAGCTCTCCCACCCTAGTTCTTTGCCTTATGGACATTTGGGGCTCCAGATTAGGACTCAGGTGTCAGAGACCTGGCTGTAGGCATTGCCCTGCACTGAGTAGCATGTGACTTTGTCTCTGCTCTTCTTCCTGGGCCTCAATTTCTTCTTCTGTAACTTGGTAGTTTAGTCAAGGTCTGACCCTCAGGGTTGATCCTGTATGGGCCAGAGTCTGCTGCTATGGACAGAGGAAGGCAGGGCCAGGCTGGGGCTGGACCGGGTCAGCCTGTGAGGGGAGACAGTGTTCCCTGCACCATGGATACAGTGGGCTCTGGCCCCAGGGAGAAATTCAGTCCCAGAGATGCTCTGGGCAAACAGTGTTCTCTCCTGGAAGCAGCAGCTGAACTGTGCTTGGCCTAGAGGGTGCTGATGAGGCAGTTGGGAGGGTTGGGGAGGGTGCTGGCCTTGTAGGATTACTGTGAGGCGCTATCCAATAAGCCACTAGCTTGTCCTGAGAAGCGTTCCCTGGGCCCTGATGAGGGGGCAGGATAAGGAGCTGGGGGTAAACTTGGTATTAGGCTGGGGCAGTTATGCAGAGAGCAGAGGCAGACACGTGAGCCATTGAGACCCAAGGCTGAGGCTGGGATGGGGCTGGACCGTTGGGGCTCAAGCACTGGCTTCTCCACTTACTAGCTGAGTGACCTTGGGCAAGTTGCCTCACCTCTCTGGGCCTTGGTTTGCTCAACCATAAAATGGATATGATAACAGTAACCTGTTTAATTGAGTGGTTGTAAAAATTAAATGAGTCCATCCATATAAAGCACATAGCACAGTGCAGTACAGTTCTGTAGAGCAGAAAGGGCTGTAAAAATGGTGGCTGGGGTGGGACTGGGATGCTCTTGGCGCAGGTGGGGGCCCAAGTTCAAGTTCATCCACTGGCTGGCAGACACGAGCCTCCCCAGAAATTATGACAACATGTGGGGCTGACCCTGGGTCCCAGGGCTGGAGGTCTTGTGGGTCCAGCCCCCAGAATGGCTGACATTTGGGTCATGCTGTTTCTGGGGAGAGTGAGGCTGGGGCAGGGGAGGGCTGGCTAGTGCGCACGCTGCATCCGGCCCCCCCTAACTGTCTTATCTCCTCCGCAGTCTCACTACCGGCCTTTCTACGTCAACAAAGGCAGCGGGATCGGATCCAACGAGGCCCCCTGAGCTCCTGCAGGAGGGACCGAGGCACAGCCACCCCTCCCTGTCCACCTCGCACTTGCTCAGCTGCTGCTCTGCCTGAGTGCGAGTGGCCCACCTGCCCTGCCCGCTGCTGCTGGCCACGCTCCATCCCGGCTATCTCCCTGCTTGGTGACACGATGGTGGCCCTCGTTCCTACGCTCAGGGGCCGACCCAGGGAAGCGCTAAGAAGCAGGTGGGCTTCCCTCCCCCAGAGCTGGGTCACCAGGGCCTCCGTGGTCTCAGCCGTGCCCCTTGGTCCCCAGGAAACGGCCACTCCTCTCCTAGCCCTCATCTTCCCGGTGTGGGCAGGAGGTGCCAGGCATTCATGACTGCCCCAGTCCCGTGAACCCACCTTCCTCTGCCCAGCAGCCTTGCCCCAACAGAACACTGGTCCGTGTGCCCTTGAAGGTCCTACTCACCAAAGCCTGGCCTGGCAGAACCTCACGTTTGGCCATCTCAGAAGGGGACCTTTTGGTGTCCTGGCCTCACCCAGCCTGCAGCCCCTGGAGGACAGGCCCTCCTAGAGGGCAGGATGGTCTGAGCAAGCTGTTCCTCTCTTCTACCTGCAGCATAAGCAATTCTTGGGTAGTCATATAAGCCACTCCTGAAACTAGCAAGTGGCCCATCCTCTGAGGAAGTACAATTTCCCTGTGGGGTTTTAGTCATTTTAGCATTCTCCTTGGCAGTGGAAATGCAGCAGGCTGGTGATCGCTGCCCTGTCTGCAGGCCACCTTACACACAGCCCATCAGCATGTCTGCCTTTCCCTCCGTCTTCCGTGTCTGTCGCATGTCACAGGGCTTGGAGAGGAGAATGGACCAAGCGCAGCCCGGTGTCCTCTCTCACTCCAAGGACCGATGGGGCTCTGGAGGTGGCCAGCTGACGGGGGTGGAAGGGGGCTTTCTGCTTGGGCTTCCCCTCAATAAACCACCCATCTGTCACTTCTCGGGTATGGATTTGTGATTTTCTGAGGGCCCTGGAGGGACAGGAGGGCTGGTCATCTTCTCTTTCTTCTTGGAGAGAGTACCTTTGGGCCTGTCCTTCACCCCCCTACTCGCACAGAGGCTCTGGGGAGGAGAAGGCTGGACCCGCGGTAGGCCTTGGCTCATTGAGGGCAGAGGTGAGGCTCCGTGGGGTACCCTGATGGCTGAGTGGGCGACATCCTCATGAACCTGCCCCAGGGTGCCCAGAGTCCTGCCCTGGGCTTTAGCAAGGAGGGTGCAAATGCCCTAGTGTGTCTGGGACCCACCGGCTCTGCTCTCCTGCCCTCACTCTGCCCTGTGACAAGGCAGGTGACACAGGACAGCTCTGCTCCAGTAAGTGTCCCTACGTGAGCCAGCCAGAATCCATCATGGAGGGACATGTTCCTCTCTTTGCCTGCAACTGGGCTGAGGAAGCGGTGGGTGCAGCCAGCATCTGAGCTTCCTGTGAAGGGGCTGCTGGAGCCAGCAAAGGAAGGGAGAGATGAAAAAGAAGAGAAAGCAGAGGAGAGGCAGCGTGGAAGAGGAAGATGTGTGGCTGTGGAGGACAGCCACACCGCAGGAGGGGACACCACCACAGGTGGACTGGCTGTTCTGGCCACCTCTGGAGCTGGGTGGACAGTGTCTGTGCGGCCCCGGCCCCGAGCACTGCTTACCCCAGCCAATGTCCCCTCAGCCACCTGCTCAGGCCTCCAGTGCCCCACGGCCTCCCTGACTTGTGGGACCCACCCTGTGACTGTCAGGACAAAGAGGCCACACCCCTCACTCCAAGGCTGTCCAGGCTCACTTCCCTGGCCCTGCCCCAGGCTCTGCTCTAGAGGAGTGAGCTTCTGGAAACCCAGGTCCACTGCGGCCTGGTCTCGGCTCGGGCATCCCCGGGGCCTCTACTTGCCACGTGGAGGTGGACGTGGTGTAAAGCCACCTGTCCAGAGGCTCTGGCTTGTGCTGGGAGCTGGGTGAGGTCACCTCTGAGCACGACCCTCCACTGTCTGGCCCCACCGGTTCCATTATGCCTGGAGCCGATTAAGCAGTAATCAGAGGATCTCTCCACCCAGTTCCTGAGAACCCCTCTCCTGCCGCATGAAGCCAGATCACCTCTGCCATGTCCTGGGCACCTCTCCTGAGAAGGGGTGAGGAAGGAGATCAGCTGATCTCTGATGCCACTCTGGGCTGTTTCCGGCCTGGAATAGGCCACTGGCCTGTGCTGCTGCTCCTGGCCCTCACCGGGCCGTGGGATGCAGGCTGTTCTATGCTGGACGTGGGTGTTGGCTGGCAGACAGGGAGGAGGCAGGCTGTGCGGGGCTCAGCCAGGGGAGCCCTGCTAGGCCCCGGAGACCTGGCTTCTCACCCCAGCTGTGCCCCTCCCGGCTCTGACTCGCTCACGTGGGTCCTTTCCTAGCTTGTGGCCTGCGAGGAGAGGACCACAGCAGGGAGGGCTGGACGCCACTGGGACCCAGTTTGCAGTCTGGGGCTCCATGAGCTCGGCAGCACTGAGAGCCAGGAAGTTGCCTTCAAGTCCGCAGGGCTCCCCTTTTCCAGTGTAGGGCCACCCTCCTCCCCGAACCTTCCTTCCTGCCTGGAGGAAAGAAGGCTGGGCCCCCAGAGGGTTCCCCCTGCTTGGGCCTTCAGGACCCCGGGTAACACCAGAGGTAATTCCATTTTGTCCTAGGATGGTGCTCAGAGCCTGGCACTAGGACAGGCAGGGGCCAGGACACGCATCTGGGAAGAGTGATGGGGATGCGGGGGAAGACAGACCTTTCCTATGCCTTCCTGGGAGTGTTGGGTACTTCATGGTGTGGGGAGCCAAAAGACAGGTTCCCGAGGGCTGTGGGAAGTCAGGAGCAGCCCGCGGGGACCGGGATCCTGGCGGTGCCGCTGCCATCTGCATGCCCTCGGCAAGCTGCCCAGCCTGGACAGCGACTTAAAGGGCTGTTGTGAGCAACAGAAACAATGTGACAATGTCTGCAAAGCGAGTACTCAGTAATGGAGATTATCGTTATTACTGTCGAATAAACAAAGCAAAGCAGAATGCCAACATTCCAACCTGCTGAAGTTTCAGTTTTCTGTCCTTTGTAGTAACCTTCCTCATTGGGCAGAGAGGATCTGTGGAGGGTCAAGGGCTTTGTTTCCTATTTCTCACCGGCCCCAGCACCCGCTCCAGGGTTCCTGTAGTTCTAGAATGTGACCAGCAGGTGGCAGCATTTCACCACCTCAATGGCCACTAAGCCTCCCTCCCAGGCCAGGCAATCAGGACAGGTCCACAGCCCTTGCGCTGGTGGCCAGCCCCTTTCTTCATTCTGCGTTAGCTAACCAGATGTTTCTGTCTTAGACCGCAAAGTGTGACGGCAGTCTCCCCAGCATAAGCAGGAGTGAGGGCTTGCTACTTATGCCACCAGTCCATTCCCACGTGGGCGTGAAGGCTGCTGGCAGCAGGCACCATCCTCGGTCTCTGTGTGCAGCGCCTGGTGGAGGAGGGGCTGGGTGGGCGTTCCAACTTCATCTCTGCAGCCCTGTCCTTGTCCCGTCCAACCCTCGACTCATCTCTCAGACTGGCTGAAGCAGTTTTATCTTTCTGAGTATTGACTATTACGTTGGAAAATGAGCTGTTGTTCAGCCACATAAACAAGGGAGATAAACGCTAATTGCCTGGTGGATGTGCAACTCCGGGTTCCTAATTCATCACCTTGCCAAGGGCGGGAGGGAGAGAAGAGGAGAGGGGGGGCCGGGACCTCTGGGGCCAACAGACCTATTTCAAGAGGATGTGACTGTGAGTATCTTCCAAGGGGGCAAGAGTGGCGCTGGGGTTCCTAGAACAGGGAGCAGGGGACGAGGGAGAGCTTGGAGGTCTCGCTCAGGGCTGCAGCCGCTCATCTCACTGGGAACATGGTAGCTTCTGGATGGCCTGTGGTGGACCTCAGTACCAATCCCAGGACTTCTCCAAGGCTGGTCCAACTTTCCATGGGGTTGAGTTGAGAGGCTGCAAACTCCGCCATTGTCAACTTGCAGGGGCTGACCTAGCGGTGGACAGTGCACTTGGGGAGCCTCACAGAAAAGATCTCCATAATCTTCTGAGGGGGAAGTGTTTTGTCCCAATAAGTTAGGGCTGTGGCCGGGACCAGATGACCGGATCACCTTAGGTCCATGGCACAGGTGCAGATGAGAGAGAGGCCCTCGGGGCTCCTGGGGAGGGCAGGACAGAAGGGGTAGAGGGAAGAGGCCTTCATTCTGTGGCCTCTCTCTCTGAGGCTCTGCTTCGGTGGACTCAACCAACCGTGATGGAAAACGTGAGGAAAAATTGCATCTGTACTAAACTGGGAGACTTTTGCTGTCCTTATTCCTTAAACAAACAGTGTAACAACTATTTACGTGCCATTCCCATTGTGTCAGAAAACCACGATCCAGAGGTGATTTAATGTATACAGGAGGTTGTGCGTAGGTAGGTGCTGCATATGTTCTCCCCATGTTCTGCGCATGTTGTCATAGAACAGTGGTGAGCATGTGGGATTTGGTGTTCATGGGGCGGGGACTGTGAAGATGTGGAGGGGCAGCAAGACTTCCCACAGGAAGCAGAGGACAGGTGCTAGTGCAGCCGCTAGTCAGGGAGGTGAGGACGGACCTGTGAGCTGATCTAGGTGTGGGGGCAGCGAGATGGAAGATGGCAGAGGGTGGTCAGCTCTCGGGGGAGGGGACGGAAGCACTGAGACCTGCACTGGGAAGACCTGGGGACCAGAGGGTCTTGACTGGGAGATGAGTTCTCTGAAAGTGAGGAGGGCAAAGGCCGGCTTGGCAGGTGGCAAAGTGGCAGGGTCTGATCACACAGCTCCCAGTAAGTGCAGGAGCTGCCTCTGGGGAAGGCCGGGCCAGTCAGCACTCTGACGCGAGGGCTCAGGAGCGCTGAGGGTGGAGGTGGAGGTGAACTGGGACCGTGACCTGAGACATCGTCCCCAGGACCAGCTGAGGTGGGAGAGGGCCAGGAGAATACAGAGCAGGACACAGGGGTCCGGGGATGGCAAAGGGCAGAGGCCTGTGGGCAGAGCAGGCCCGGGCACAGGTCTGAGCTGCTGCAGGGGACCCACACCAGGGAGCAGGGACATAGCACGATGTCACTGAGCCACACCTGTGGGAGGCCGTGTCCTGTCCTGTCCTGAGCTAAACCTGGCTCTGGCAGGAATGATGGCTCAGTAGAACAAGGTACTTTTCCCTACCCCTCTGTTTTCTTATCTGCAAAATGGGGCTAGGAAGAGGTGACTGACAGTTTTTGAGGGGATCGAATGAAAGGAAGTAAAGGGCCCTGCGAACAGTGCACCAGGTGGAAAGCAGGACAGAACACGGGCCTTTTCTGTCCCTCACCTGCTCTCTTCTGGCCCTGGCTTTCCTTGGTGGCCACGGCGGCAGCATCTCCTACAGGCCACCTAGCTGTGGTCGGAGCCTTTCCTTCCCTCTGGGCATGCGGCCACATGTCCTCTGGGCTGTGCCCGGCGGGGGAGCCAAACTGCAGGAGGGACAAGGCCTGTCTCCTTCCTCCCGAGCATGCAGGGCTGGCCGCTACATGCACGGGTGGCCAGGGTAATTAATTTACACATTTCATCCTGCTTAAACTAATAAGCTTCTTTATCCTCCGTCGCTGAGCTTGAGCCTTCACGCTGGGCCTGCTGGAGACGTCATCCGGTACCCAGGGCTGCTGCTGCTCCCTGCTGGCGTCTGCGTCTGCGTCCCAGCCAGAGGCCTCCCGGCCCTGCTCCTGAGGCTGCTTGTTTCCACTGCCCCAAGCCTGGTACCCCTTGAATGCCACCAAGACCATCTAAGGTGCCAGCCACAGCACAGTCCACCCTCTGCAGTGGTGGGTTCACGTCCCTGCACTCAGCTGTAGATGGAAACGTTTTTTTCAAAACTGCCTCTAGACTAAGTGTGTGCAGATTTTCTTCTTATTCTTTCCCATACAGCACATATAACCATTATTTACATAGCATTTACATTGTTCTGGGTGTCGTGAGTCATTCAGAGATGATTTAAAGTCTGTGCAAGGGTGTACGTTGTCTGCAACACGGCCGCAGCAGAGAAGGGCCTGGAGGAGCCACAGAGAGGGTGCTGAGAGCCAGTCCCTGTGGGCACCGAGGGTGGCTGCGCCGGCGTCTGAAGGGACCGTGTGACTTGGGAGCACAGCCTTCAGTGCCTGCCCCTGCAGCCCCTAGAGCCACAGATAGCATGGGGACACCCAAGTGGCCTGATAGAGGGTGCGGAAACGCAGACAGTGAATACAGACAGCACGTCGTGCTGCCCAGAGGGGAGACCATGCACATATTTGCTCCGTGAAGATGAAGCTTCCTGGACAGGTCACCAGAGACTGGTGCCCAGAGGGTTGTGGGGTGCTGCCAGCCAGGGCAGGAGTCTTTCTGGGTTGTTCCTGTTGTGTCTCCTGAGTTTTAAATGTTGTCCATCTACTATGTATTAAAAAATGTACCAGCTGTTGAAAAATAAATGTGAATTTCATGTAAACTCTTTTTTACATTGTGAGAATGGCCATTGCCCTTTGTGTCCATGGATATGAGTTTGGATGGGCCGGGGAGTTAGCTCAGTGGTTCCAGCACCTGTCTTGAAAGCGCAAGGACCTGGGTTCAATCCCTGGTAACCACATACAATACTGCCCAGCAGCAATCAGAACCACATGCCACAGTGCCGGGTGTGGTGGCTCACGCCTGTAATCCCAGCACTCGGGAGGCAGAGGCAGGAGGATTGCTGTGATGTGTGTTCAAGGCTGAGCTCGGGGCCAGCCAGAACTACAAAGTGAGATCCTGTCTCAAAAAAAAAAAAAAGAGTTTGAAGAGTGAGTCCTGGTTACACCTCAGGGGCAAGGTGGGGCAAGGAAGAGAGGTGAGTCTTTGATTACACTGGGTGCCAAGGGAGTCACGCCATGCCAGAGGAAGTCCAAGTCTCTGGTATCACAGAGAGGGCTTCCTGGAGGAAGGGCGTTGAGTTGTTTTGCAATTAGTGTAAGAGCTAACTGGATGGAAGAAGGAGGGAAGGCTCAGATGGTTGGATGCCACTAAAGTGTGGCTTCCTGCTGTGGCCTAAGCAGCTGGGCTTTCGTATTCCTGCCCAGGGAGTCATGGGAAGCCCTTGAAGCTCCCAGGGACCGCTGACCCACCCAGACCAGTCGGGTTCGGAGCACCACAGGACTCAGTTCTGGGCCTGCTGGCTGCTCCTACACGGAGAGTCTCTCATTAGCTGACAAGGCGGTCCAGCCTCTTCCGGCTGCTCTCCCTACTTACGGATTCCACTTGTATGCTCAGATTCCAAATCCTGCAGGATTTAATATCCACTCTGTAATCTACTGGCACCAATAGGCATTATCTAACTAAACCTTAAATTGAAAATGCTAGGCTTCCATTTTCCCCAAGCCATCGGGAGAAGTCGGGGCTCTCTTCGTCCGATGTAATTTACTCTTGCACTAATTAAAGCACTTTACTCTGCTCTCCTTGCAGGCATGCAGCCTGTCTGCCCCACCGTGGGGCGGCAAGGCCCAGCCAGGCTGGACAGTCATTCCTACGCCTGTCCCAAGCATCTCTGGCTTCACGTGGCCTTCCTTTCCAGAGAGAGCCATACCCAGGGCGCTCACTTGCTCTCCCATTTGCTCCCTGCTCATTGTCTATGACACACCTTCGACAGACACAGGCATGAGGGTCCTGACCCGAGGTCAGACTCTTCCCTGGCCCCTCCCTGCATTTGCCATGGTGGTCACATAATGGTGATTACCAGGACACGAGGCTCACACTGGAGTGCCGGGGACACGAAAATCAACTCTTTGAAAAAATGAAACATTCTAGGTGGAGATAGGCACAGACTTCGTGCTGGTGTGAGAGCAGAGACCAACGGCAGGCTTTTCCAGCTCTCTGTGGAGTTACCGTCTTGCAGAACTATGTCACCGCCTCAAATCTGGGGTGGCAACCTTGATGAGATCAAGGTCTGAGGCAGTTTTGTTACCACAGGATCCCGACTTTGCCCTTACAGTAACTTCTCCTGCCCCTTCTCCCTTCTCCTGTCCCCCAGCCTGTAACCTGCGCTCCTTTTCTGGAAAGCTGACACTTCTGTAAGTGGAATCATGCCCTGTATAATCTTGGTCACTGGCTTGGATAACTCACTGACCCCTTGAAGCAGCGTGGTGAGTCCGCTAAGGACAACTGACCCCTTTCACAGAGTGCAAGTTACAGCCTGCTGGCAAAGTGCCTCACAGGGTAGGACTCAGCTCAGTCACCCCAACGCCACTGGGCTCTCAGCTGACACTGACTTTCAGGTGTCACTTGAGTGCATGGCCTTTAGTTTTTCCAGGTCAGGGGGCTTCGCTGCTGCCTGCAGCACACTGCTGAGGACCTGGTGGGTTCATCCTAGAGTCTGGGGGCAGTGCCAGCTTGTCCAGGTAGCCTGAATTTCCAAGGGCAGCTGGAAGAGGCCCGGCCCAGGACGATACCTCCCGTAGACCAGGCAAAGCTGCAGCTGCCTGGAGGCCGGCCTTGGGCTCAAGTGTTGTATTCCCCACCTGATGAGGGCCGAGGCTGCTCAGGGCTCAGGTCCTGGGACTGGGGTCTCAGGTGCTCTGGCCAGATGAGCCTCCAGGGCACAGCAGGTCAGCTCCGAAGCAGTGCCACTCACGGAGCTAACCAAGCGTAGGATTGCTCGGGCTGCTGGAGTGGGTGATCCCCGTGCCTGCGGCTGGACACAGGCTAATCCACTGGACAGAGTGGAGCATGGGTCCTGTTCCTTACTCACCCGACAGAGCGGTTGGCTGGAGTCATGGAGCCAGTGTCGACACAGAGAGGCACTGATGCCTCCACCCCTGGTCCCTGTGAAGGAGGTCTGGCTCCTCTGTCCAGTAGGAGAGCGTGAGGGGGCCTGTGTGGGGTGAGCACTCCCCAGACTCTGCCTCGGGACTGGACGAGCCAAGTGCTCCTGCTGTGTGAGTGACCCAAGTGTCGGTGCATCCAGGTCCTCCTGAAGGCGGGGCCAGGTCAGCAACAGGCTGTTCGGACTGACTGGAAGCAGGAGAGTAGGCTGCGTGGTGAGGCAGTGATGCCCCCTCAGCGAAGGCATCTGTTCTTTCTCCATTGACACTGACTGTCCGCTTGGGATGGCAACATGGATGCCTTGTGTGGCTCTAGGTTCTGGAATTCCATAGATGCAGCTTTAAGTCCCAGCTCTTCCACCACTGCTCCGTGACCCTGAGCGAGCTCTCTGGGCCTCAGTTCTTACCTGCACTGTAGGAATAACTATGGCTCCTTCCTTACCTCAGTGAAAGATTTAGACACCCACCTCAGGGACTAACACAAGGCAAGCACAGGGAGTCTTGCAATGTGCCGTTCACGCGTGATCACCTCTCGTCCGTGGATGAGTTCTATAATGCATACTCTACCTCTAAGTGTCTGAAGGAGCATTTGAACCCAGGCCTCCCCCTGCACCACAGGTGGACTCAGCTCGGTGTTTGAATTTGCTGTGGGGAACTTGTAGAACCCATAAAGAGGACTTATAATTCAATAATAAGAAAGATAAGTAATAGGCAAAAGATCTGAACATTTATATCTCTAAGGCAGATACATAAATGGTTAAAACATAAAGAAGATATTTCATACACTTAGTGGTCAGAGAAATAAAAACAAAACTAAAATGAAATATTATTTCATACCCACCAGGACAGTGACAATCAAAGATATATAATAACAAGTGCTGGTGAGGATGCAGAAAATTTAAAACCTTCGTAATCTGTGGCATGTAACATGGTACAGACATGTCAGTAAAAAGCTGGCAGTTCTTCAGATGCTCATAGAATTACTCTGTGATTCAGAAACTCCACCCTTAGGTTTGTATCCAAGAGAACCAAAAACATATATCCACACAACACTTGTACAGAAATGTTCATAGATGCAGAATCAATTATAGCCCCAAAGGAGAAACAACCTAAATGCCCATTGGCTGATGACTGGATAAACAAAATGTGATTGGCCTGTGCAACAATCGTTAGCCATGGAAAGGAATGAAGAATCTGCTGCAACATGGATGAATCTCGATAACATTATACCAAGTGGAGTACGCTGGTTACAGAAGCCCCCAACTTTATGACTCTCTTCATGTGAAAGTCTGGGATGAACAGATATGAAGAAGAGATAGAAAATTCAGTGGTGTTTGCTTTTGGGTGTAGGTGGGTGAGTAGAAGATGGCAGTTAAAGTAAGAGTTTCCTTTTGAGGTGATAAAAATGTTCCAAAATTGACTGTTCCACATATTTGTGAAAATACTAAAAACATGGAACTGTACACTAAATGGGTGAGTTATACGGTATGTGAATTTTATCTCAACAAAGCTGTTAAAAAGAGAAATGAAGCCACAGAAAGACTTGAGGTGTGGCGGAGGGGAGGCTGGGCTGGGCTGTGTGGGCGGTCACCTTGCTCAGGTGGTCTTTCCTGGGTGGAGGATGGATGGATGGGTCCTGGGATACCTTCTGGGGACAAGGAGCTGCTGGTATACCCAAAAGTGCTAAACCAGTGGGTGCTGGCAGTGCTCACAGCCTCCAACAGGAGAGGGTTCCTCGTGGTAGGGTTGGGTGGTCCTTGTGACTGTGCCCTCCTGCAGGCAATTTCTCTGATTGCATATAGCTCCTAGGGGCAGCAGCCCTGGCCCTTTGACCCTCCACACAGAGGCTGTCACCCTGCCAATGGGACCTCACGAGGTAGGCAGAAATGACTGTGCAGTGCCCCCAGGAGTGGAACATGGTGATGGGTGGACAGACTTGGAGGCAGGTTGGTGTGGGTCCCTGGCTTTCTGAGGTGGCTCAGTCTCCTCCTCAGTCAATCAGCTACCAGAGGTGGCAGTTCCTTCCTCACTGACTTCCTGGTGTGAAAGCGGAGCTGTGTGGAAAGAACGTGATGAATGGAAATTGACCTGAGTCAACTTGGACTTTGTGGGTTATTTTTTGAAGCAGGATCTCACTTTGTAGTTCAGGCTGGCCCTGAGCTCACTATGTAGCTGAGGCCATCCTTGAACTCACAGCAATCCTCCTGCCTCTGCCTGCTGAGTGTTGAGATTACAGGCATGAACCACTGTGCCTGGCACTGTGGTATGTGGTTACCAGGGATCGAACTCAGGACCTTGTGTTTGCCAGGCAAATGCCAGAGCCACTGAGCTAAATCTCTGGCCCTCAGCTTGGACTTTTAATCAAACCTATGAGCAAAGGAGGGCCTGTGATCATTGCCATTTTACAGATAAAGAAGAGGACAGTCCATGCATATTGGCAACTTTGCAGAGGACACATGGCCAAGAGAGGCAGGACCCCACTGTGGCCCACCTTGTGTGCCCATTGTGCCATCCTTACTGCCTGGCACCTGGACATCTCCAAGAATGCTGTTAGTGGATGACCTCATCGTGCCATCAGGGTGCACTTCTGGGTAAGTGGGACAGGAATCATCAGCCCTGTCTTCTAGGCGAGAAGACAGAGTCAGAGGACCCTCCCAACATCCCACAGCAAACAGCGGCAGGCCAGGACCGTAAGTCTCTTCCTTTCAAGCTAGTACTCTCATGGCACCTTTGACAGCTTTAGAGAAGCTCTTCTTGCTCTCCTGGAGCTTCTTGATTTGGACAAAAGCAGGGCCAAGGCAGGTACGGGGAGGACAGAGGATGTACAGCAGGGGCTATGTCTGTAGAATGCAGATCCTGAGCCACTGTCTGCCTGGCTGAGTGTAAGGGACTCAGCGACCTGTTGGGGGACCATTCTGCCTCTCCTGGTGGCTGTTGCAGGATGAGAGACTGGGCTCCTCTGTGCAGGGAAGATGTCTGCATATCAAACGGGAATCATACAAACGCTCTCGATAAACAGCAGGTAGCCCCGCTCCCGCCAGCTAACAGGATTAATCTAAATGCACACAGACGCAGCTGGGCAAAATCAAAACACAGAACCCAGGATAAATTACACCACTTAGCAATGGAGCCCCAAGCCTGGGAATGCATCACCTGACCTGGTTGGCACTACAAAGGCAGAGCAGGAGCAGGCCACGGGGCTGATGCTGGCTGAGAAGAGGCATGTGGTGTAGCAGGGTGTGAGGTGCTCCGGAGGAGGAGCTAGGGATGTGACAGAGGCATTCAGGCAGTCCATGAGGGGTGTGGGGTGGTGTTGGGAGGCTCATGGCAGCAGGTATGGTGGGACATCTACTCTGGAGAAGAGTGAGGGGCCCTGAATGTCACCACCAGTCCACCCCATCACTCTTGTCTGAGGAGAAGGGAGCGCTCACAGAAGGAGAGCCCTGGCTTCAGGGACTTGTACCTGCCCTCCGCCAGAAGGAAGGAGGGATAGGGTATTAGATAAGCACATTCAGTCCCTGCTAACATTAACCGTCAGTGACCCACTTTACAGGCATGGACATGGAGGCGGGACTAGGCGTCGGGTTGGGCTCTCTGCATTGCCCAAGCCTGCCAGGTCACGACTTTGGTGAGAAGCAAATTCCCTCTCTCATGCCAGCTCCAGGGCCATGGTGCAGGCAGAGCCCATGAGTCCCCAGGGCTCAGCCTCTGCTTCCCTCCAGCTTCCACTCAGGATGTGTCCCCAGCAGATACACTGAAGCCCAGTGAAGCCTGGGTTTGTGGCCAGAGGAGAATGGGGAGAATGGCTGGCCACAGAAGCCCCAGAGGTTGCATACCCATCTTGGCCTCTGCAGTGCAGGCCAGACAGTGGGGACACTGCCTTTCCTCCTGGGAGCTCAGCCACGGGGGGGACAATTGCTAATGAACCCCAGAAGACTGAGAGGTGGGTGCTCTTTGTCCATCTTTGTCCAGGTAGATAGTGTCACACAGCTGGGAGCCTCACCTGGCCCGAGTCCTGTGACCCCTGCCTTTCTAGGGTCCGTCTGAGAAAGAAGGTGTATGCAAGAAGGGCTTCAGGCTCAGGCTTCCCTCAGGAGCCGGTTCCTTGCCCTGGGACAGCCCACAACCTCTTCAGACTTGAAATTCCTGGTTTGTAAAACAAACAAAGGGAAAAATCTCCACCTTACCTGCGCAACTGCTTATGGGAATCAAATGAGAAAAAAATATATGTGACTGGATTTCCTGCTGGTAGGCGCCACATAAACATTAGTTATTGTATCACACCCCAGAGTGGGCTCTTTCTGAGCTCTGCGGTGTTTTTTATTAACACCATCAGGATGATGATTCAGTAATGGTCTTTGTATGCTGCATGGGGACTTCAGTGCCCCTAGGACTCTGCCCAGGACCCCAGAGGAGGGCTGCTGTGTCCTGTTCTGCAGTGGGCTGGACTGAAGTCCCCAATAAGAAGAAAGAGCTGCCCGTGACCTGCAATCGCCCCGGCCTGCAGCAGAGCCTGGTGGGTTTAGAATCTGGGGCTCCCAAGTCCTCACCCTCTCCTTACAAGGCTCCCAGCCCAAGGCCTCATGTGATTTATAGCAGGAACCAGAGTGAATGCAGTGTCAGCGCCTCCCGCAGCTACTGCCTCCTGTGCTGGCCTCCGCCTTCTTTTATCTGCCATCCTCCTCCTCCTTGGGGCTTCTCTCACCTCCTGCTGGTTTCTTCTTCCTGGCTCCTAAGGCCGAGCTGGACCTAATTTCAGTTCTTCCTTACTGGGCTGAACTTGGCCAGGGTGGCACCTGTGCTGTGACAGAGTCAGCCAAGACAATGTGTGTTCCTCACATCTCGGCTCCTCAAAGCCCAGACCCCAGGACAGTGAGCAGAGCTGCCCTCACCGGGCCGTGCTGATCCCTGGGCAGGGCTGCCCGCAAGAGGAGACTCAGGCAGCAGCAACCAGACTCCAGATGCTTCAGGGCGGAGATCCAGGGCTGTGCTGAGGTCCGGTGGGGTCGGGCGGGCACTGGACACTGGGTCCTCCAGAGCCTCACCGTGGCTGCCCACTCAGCACACCTAGGGCTTCTGGAGGGCACTGCCAGACGAACAGGCAGGACTTCATGTAATTCGACACAAATAGCTCGGCATTAAATTTATGAAAGTCAAGGATTTATTGCATGAACTCATTTTTTAAAGCCATGGATCAGACGGAAGCTCAGAAAGGCGCTTTAACTCGTCCAAGGTCACATAGCAAATATGTAGCTCTGGGCCGGCCCAGCTCTCCTGGTTGTGTGCGAAAGCCAGGCTATGGGGCCTCCCTGGCCAGTTCCTGGCTATACAGTCTCTGTTACTCGGACCTTTTGCAGCATCTGGAGCCTCAGAAGCCTGTTCTGCCCAGTTTCTGGGCTGGGTCACACTCAGGGTGTCTATACTGGCCAATGCTCAGCCTCTAGGACCACACACTGTTCCTTTGGCCTGGAACTGCTGGAACTCTCATTCGGAACTACAGCCCTGAGTGGGCATCTTGGAGTTACTGGGGGTAGGGAAGGAATTTAGGGACACACATAAGGACCCTCAGATTTACGAAGGAAAAAGAAAGATGGTGTCTTGGGAAGGATGGGGCTAATGAGATGAGAGGGGTGTAGTGATTTCTGGGGTGCCTGAACCTTCCTCTCAACTCCTCTCTTAGTCTTTCGCTAAATCCTAGGAAAATGCAACACCAGTGTGTTGGGCCCAGAGGCCCAGAGACTGCCCGTCCTTCCTATGCTGAGCATGACTGAGGAGGCTGGTGCTGGCAGATTTCCCATCTTGTGGACAAACTAGTTATTTACGTTGATTGGCGCATGATTTGCAGCTAATTTGTTAATCAGCTGCAGTCTATACTGCTTGGGTGAGGCTGTTTCTCTATGAAGATTCAGCAGGATTCTGCGAGGCTGGAGGAGCAATGGTGGTGAGATGGGTCAGGGGTAGAGTCTTCACCCTGGGACCCTCTGTGAGCCCCCACTCTTCTGGGTGACACTGCTCCCTCTGGCTCATGATGACTGTGCTTCCACCCCTGAGACCAGCTTCATTCTAAGGCATTAGTTCCCAGCTGCCTTGGACAGCTCACCTTATCCCTGAGAGCTTCAGTTTCCCCTCTTTTTGGTGGCATTGGTCTCTGGCTCCCTGTGAGGCACTACATAGCCAGTGGGGTGCTGGAGCTGGTGTCTACCCATTCATGCGAGTTAAGTGTTAAACTTTTAGTGATTTTGCAAGCAGGTTGGTAAACATAACTATTACTAAAAATTAAATTATATAAACTACAATTAAATAAGTTACATTAAACACAAAGGTAATAAATACTCAAAACTCATTATTTCCTAATTACTTCACTACATTTTACTATTAGCTATGCTCTCGAGGTTATTTACATTGGCGGTGTCTGTCTGCTGGAAATTCTATATAAGGGCACACCATTAAACATCTCCTCCCAGGCCCAGCGTCGGTAATGCCAGCTTGGCGGTTTGGAACTGACCAGTGTGGGAATATTCACAACATGAAAAGAGGCAAATGCTGTAAATCAGGACTTTATTGTTTTGTTATTTATCTAGACTTAAAAACATGATAGAGAAAAATCTCAATAATGCATTTTAAACTTAAAAGTGTGCTGCGTCCGGAGCTATTACATTGTAAAAAGCACCCCAAATCGAGGAAATATTCTTGCAGTAAGTGAAAACTATTATCTAGTGCAGCATAGAAGTCTCTCAAATAGCTGATGAATGAAGGAAGTTCCAACAAATATTTTTGTTATTTCACTTTCTTTTTACCCAATAATGCAAATGAAAATATCAACCAATGTTCATGCGGGAACTACACTCATTTGTCAAATACAGCCATTGAGTTCTGCAAAAACTATCTAAAGCATTTTGTGAGAATCAATTGTTTATATGGACCTTACAGTAGAGGGTATTGTGTATTTTATTATTGTTTGTAAAGTATACATTAAACATTCTTTATGTCAGTAAAATTACACACACACACAAATACACACAGAATCTGTTGTTGCGCATTTTCTAGCACATCACCGACTACACCCCCAAAGGAGCCCTTTATTTCCTCCTTTGAGTCCAGCCTGAGCCCCCAGGGCCTGTGTAGTGTCTCAGCCCTCACCCAGATGTCGGGACGGGGATAGGAGGTGGCCTTCTCCTTCCCGCCTCCCCCCACCAGAACAATATATCCCTGGATGCCCTGGAAATTCCTCCTGGAGTCCTGGCATGAAGGTGTCCATGGGGTACCCAAGACCATGCCACCTGCCTGCTCAGCTCTGGAGGGTGAATGAGTGGCCTCCACCTTTTGCCTGGATTCTGCCACTGACCACCAGGGGTGTGACTGTAGCCTGGGATGGGATAGGAACCTCTTAACTGGCTTCTCTTCTTTCTTTGAGTCTTGAACATATAGGTGGGAGGATTCTTTCAAAACCCAAGTCAGATCATGTCATCCTCTGTTACAGTCCTGCAACTACTCCCCACAAAGCCCTGCACGACCCAGGTCCAGGCCACATTCTCCCTACCTCCTGCGCTGCACCAGCCATGCGGCCGCTTTGTGGCTTTGCTGCTCGCCCTGTCTGGGATGATGATCCTCCACGTCTCTGTGGTTTACCCCTTTGCCTCCTATGAATCACCACTGCAGTATCTCTTTCCTTCCTTCCCTGTTCAGCAATGGGCCTTGCCCTCATCCCAGCACACCTGTTCCCCTACTCTGATAGACTTCTCTTATTTCCCACTCTTCCTCACCTCTTGATATACTACTATCCTTATTGCTTTTGCATGGAACCTGAGCTCCATGAGGGTAGACACTATTAGTTATGCTGTTCACCGATATACTCCCAAAGTCGTGCTGGCACCTGCTGGCTGTCAATAAGTGTTTGTGAAGAAATGATCTCAGACAAGGCAGCCTCTGAAATGGAGTCTTTGTGGAAGAGTAGGAAACATTTTCTTCTGTATGCTGCTGGTGCAGGAGACCTGCCTGCTCTTGTGGAGCACAATGTCCAGCTGTCAGAACCTGTCCAGGCCCCTGTATTCCTCAGATTCCTGCACCGGAACAGATCCAATATGATGTGCTTACACACGCACATATATGGAAAGAGATTCTTTATAAGGGATCAACTCAGTTGGTCAGGCTGACAAGTCCCAAGACCCACAGGTGGCTGGAGACCTGGCTGAGCTGATGGTGTAGTTCATCTCAAGGCTGGCTGGCTTGAGACCCAGGCAGAAAAGGGTATTTTTGTTCAAGTCAGGAAAAGAAAACAAACCAGTGCCCCAGCTTCTAGCCTGTTGGTGGGAGGAATTCCCTCTTGTCTCTGGAAAGTCCAACTTTTCTTTCTATTCTAGCCCTCAACTGATTGGATGAGGCCCACCATCGGGAAGGGCCATCACTTACTCAGCCTGCAGATGCCAGCCCTAACGTCATCTGGAGACACTGTGATGCAGACACATGCTGGAGCGTGTTTGCCCACATGTCTGAGCAGCTCTGGGTCCAGTCGGGTTGACACATGAAGTCAATGACACAGGCTCTCCTTCTGCTGTAGTATTTGTAGAGCGAAGAGCAGTGTGTCTAGGCTGAGTGATGTGTAACCTTCCTCCAAGTGGGTGAAGTTAACACGGTCTGTTGACACCTTCATTTCTCTCTGCTCCTCCCCAGGCAATGAGCACCTGGTAACAAGGGAGAGGAAGGTGGCATTGGCCCAGCCTCCATTTTCCCATCTGGAATATGAACCTGAAGCCATTCCTCACCTCACAGTAATAGGATTCAAACAGAAAGCCTTGTGCTAAGGTATGAGTCCCTCAAATCACTCACTCTCACTCATGTGTAGTGAGTTCCCATCTAAGCTGAGAGAAGGCTAGAACCCACCTTCTTGTTTACTCATCTTCTTGTGTCTCTAAGACAGCAATGGTGAACAATTTAGAGCTTTCAAGGACACAAACAGCCCGCTGCCACATGTGCCCTAGGTTCGCCACCACTGCTTTAGATGGAGGACAGAGGAACAAGATAGATGCAAGGTCGGAGACTCTGAAATCAGTGACAGTGATAATGCACAGGCTGGGAACCAGAATGTGGCTCAATGTGAGCCCTGGAGAGCGTCACCAGACAGATTTCTCCACCTTGTGTCTTTGCCCTTCAAGAGGGCGTGTTGATCTAATGTGGCCAATCGGCTACAGTATTGCGGGAACGCCAGGTTGCTGCAGGCCATGGGAGGACAGGTCTGTCCTGTGGGAGTGAGTGGTGTGCAGGTGGGTCTGAGAGGTGAGGAACTAATGTGAGGCCTGAGCTCCTCAATTCCCAGAGGACCCATGTTTTCATTGGCCTTTCTCACCATCGTTAGCAATCCCTGCTCCTGGCCCTGTATGACTGGGAAGGAGAAATGAGATGCTACCTTCCTCCGTCCCTCCACCCAAAGCCAAAGTTCAGGTGGAAACTTGTCTATCTCCACTGCTGTCTCCAAGGCCACCCATTGCGCAGCTCCAGTAGCTGCTTGGTATGGTGGGGTATGGATGCTGTGCTGGGACACCTGCAGCTGGGGGCACAGGTCACTCTCACTTGGGGTCTATTGGGGGACAGCAGTCAGGTTGCAAGCCTGCAGTGATTGAGGCAGGAAGAAATCCCCTGCCCCCCCACTTGCAATGGGCCCCATCTGTCCTGAGGGCGTGTCGTGTCTCCGTACCTATCTTGGTTACTCTAGTGAGGGGAGAACTTTGGCTCAGGCAGTGGACATGGAGCTGGCTGGTTTCCAGACACAGTTCAGTGGGGCTGGTTTGTTCCTTCAGCTGTTGTTTATTGGGAGCTTGTTCTGCACTTCCATGTTGACACAGTGTTTTCAGTGTGAGAATCTGGAAATGAACAAAAGATGTGATGTCCTTACTGTCGTGGAATGAGTGTTTTAGTTGGGGAGACAATGGCATATAAGCGACCCAGGGTAAAGAATAGGAAAATGCAGTGGATTTGAGTCTGTGCCTGGGATGTGTTACTCACTAGCGGTGTGACTTGGAGCAAGTTACCAAACTGCTCTGAACTTCTGCTTTCTCCTGTTTCCAGCTGGGATGATTACAACAACACTGATTTTATAGGGCTGTTGTCAAGGTTATTCCAAAGCAAGTATGTGAAGTATCCAAGAGACTGGTTGGTTCATGGAGGATGCATCTGTATGTACATAGTCCTGTTATTGTCATTGCTGTGGTTAATATTAAGGACATGTATTCAGAAATGGAGAAAAGACCAACATACTACATCCTTTCTTTCAGCAAAGTGCCCGGAAAGAAGTGAGCCAGGAGCTGCAGCTACTTAGCATCACAACCTTTCGTTGATAAAGCATCCCTCCAGCCAGCTCCTTGAGTGTTTGGTCAACAAAGTCTCTAGCAACTGACATTTTCCCCACTGGTGAGATCAGGTGGTTGTTTGAATTGGATGAACCAATTGGCTGTTCTAATTGAATGAATCAATTCTTTATTCTGGTATCACAGTGACCAAATCTAAGATTGGCCACAGTTTTCTCCAGGGCACTCAGTGCTTTTTCTTTCACAATGAACCTTTTGACTTGGTTTCAATTTAATTTTGTAACTGTTACAAATATGTGATTAAGTGTGGGGACACACACACGTATGTAAATACATACACACAGAAGATGACATGCCAACTATTATGCCCATTGAGTTGGGACCAAGAGAAATCAAACTTCCTATTTTTGCCATCAGCTTTTACTTCTTCTCAGCCAGTTTTTTTTCCAGTACAGAAGTCAAAGAGCCAAGTGGCATGATCCTGCTAGCCACCGGGCCAGCCTCTTTCTGTTGGCACGCTGCTCTGCTGCCCACAGTGAGAGCATCAGCTCTGCCTGGCTTGGACAATGGTGCATTGGCATTGACAGTCTGTGGGTGCTGTGGGGAGGAGGCTTTGGTTACTGGCAGGAAAACCTGTTGCCACTGAAGCTTTCCTTGCCTGGGCAGCTTCAACAGTGCAGATAGAGCCTTAGCAGGGAAGAGGAGCCCTATGGCATGGCCAATCTCCTCCTCTGCAACCCCTACAGAAAGATCAGGCTCCTTTATTTGTATATACTAGGCTTAATCTAACCAGAATCCTAGGTGACTATGATCCATTTTACTAAGACTAGTCTCTTAGACTTCCCTCCCCCCTGAATGGGGGTACTTACATTTACTGAGTTTTTCTGTGAGAGTAATAAATGCCACTTTTTTTTTTTTTTTTGAGACAGGGTCTCACTTTTGTAGTTCAGGCTGGCCGGAACTTGCTATAGCCTAGGCAAGCCACAAACTCAGCAATCCTCCTGCCTCTGCCTCTTGAATGCTGGGATTACAGGCATGAGTCACCACACCTGGCATTATGGCATGTGGTGCTGATTGCTGATGGGCATGAGTCACCATGCCCAGCATTGTGGTATGTGGTTACCAGGGATCAAACTCAGGACCTGGTGCTTGCAAGGCAGATGCCCAAACTGAGCTAAATCCCCAGCCCACTACTTCTTTTTTAAGAGAAGAATTTATTTATTTAATTTTCACAGTGCAGTACTGGATATTGAACTCTGGACTTTGCACTTGTGAGCCAGGCACTGGACCCACTGAGCTAATCCTGGCCCAATAAATGGTACTTCTGTGTCTCAGAAGCAGGGAAGTGGGTGATGATTTGAGACTTACTCCTGCCTCCTCTGGGAGCACGATCTCCCACATGCAGCCTAAGCATTTGCCTTGATGGGGTCCATGGGACTCTGCTTCCCTGGGCTGTGAGACAGGCTGCTTAGCTGGGCATCATTCTTTGAACCTGTGAACAGATTGAGAGCACTGTATATAGAGCCATGAGACCCAGATCCCAGGATCAACACTACTTTTTGCAAACTGTGGGACACTGACAAGTTGCTTAGCCTCTCAGGGCCTCAGTTTTCAGCTACTTTACCTACTATAGTGAGGATTAAATGAAATGATGCAGATGAAACCCCACTGTAACACATAAATCTCAAACATACTCATCCCTTCCTCCAGACTAGCTCCCTGTGAACATTTTCCTCATTCAGCCCCTTTAGAAAATTGCAAACTCAGATAAAGCCTCAGGAAAAGCAAGATGCCCACCCTGTAGGAGCCCCTCACCCTCCTGGCCTGAATGTTTGATCTCTGGATTTCTCTCTGATATTCCCAGCCTCTTCCAACACTAGTCCCTGGGCAAGTACGGGCTTGAAGAGAGGAAGGCAGAGTAGAAACAACTACAGAAACCAAAGATCAGGGATCTTCTTTCTATCCTTTTCTTGGTTCTCTGTTCTGAGATGGGTGATTTATTTTTGACGAATGTATCTGCATTATGAATTATATTGGGGATGGAACTGTTACATTAAATCAAAGTTAATTTTCGACTTCTGTTCAGGGTGCCATAAATAATCAACTCCTGGGCAAGGTTATGGACTGGAGTCGCCCAAATTATGCTAATGAGCATGATTAAACTTTTGAATTCTAAGTTTCTGTAAGAATAACAATCAGTTAGCATTTACATTTCTGCCATGCCTTGGGATCTGTGGCTTTTGGGAAACTGCTATTAAATATAAATAACAATACCATTTTTAAAGCCAAGCTGAGCCCTTTGGGGCATATTCTATTCTCTTTCCTAGTGCTCAGCTTCTCCAGATGTGTGTGAGGCAACCAGAGATAGAAAAGCAGGTGGAAACTAGGGCTGCAGAAGCTGTACGTTTGCATTTGCATATGCCTTTACATTAGAACTGCAAGAGGATTTTCAAGTTCTAACAGAGTCAATAATTAAATTTTGCCATGGTCCATTTGGTGAGCAGTGCCAGGGAGCCCTGCAGAAGTGCCACCCTGTGAGTAAGCAACGATTTCCAAGGGATTCTGAGCTTAGGATGAGATCATGGTTTTTAGCCTATTCTGCTGAGGGTGTGGGTATGTTGGGGGGCAGTGTAGTAACTTTGTGCTTTGTGGTCCCAGCAAGGCTCTGGGGACCTTTATGGGAAGTTGCTCAATTCTCCAGTTAGTTTAAAAAGGGGCAAAAAGACCCTGTTGATTCCCAGCCTTATGTTTAGCCAGCTGTTACCAGAGCCGGCCCCGGAGATGCTCATCTCCCGACATGTGCACAGGGCCCTGTGGCTGCTATCAAAATGGCGGGACAGCCCAGAGGTCAGGCTGCTGGCTAAGTGGCTATTGTTTATCCCTGTTTCAATTTCATCGTCATGACAACCCCCGCAAGTCATTGTCCCAGCGATGTCTCTGTGAGAAGGTGTGTGAGGAACAGCTTTGTCTGGGCTCACTCTGCCTGACAGACGAGGACCTGTCTCTGTGCGTGGCTGGCTGCTCCTTTCTTTTCCTCTGTGTGTCCAGAGTGTTCTTATTTTCTCCACCACTTACCCAGAAATTGTTTTTGAAAAGCATCTCATTTCAGCTGAATTTGGCTCAAAGTGACGGAGAATATTACTCAACCAGGGCTTGCTCTTCCTCCACAGCCTGCTGGGCAGTGTGCCTCACTCTTGTGAGCTTCCAGCACTGTGAGGGTCACTGCGGAGGCCTGGGGGGCTGTGGGTGTGAATGTGCCTGCCTAGGGCTCACAGCACCCAAGGGAAGTGCTGCAGACAGACATTCTTCTTCCACCATCGTCAGAGAAGAGGATTCTTCAAGCTGCAGGGTGCCCTCCCTGGACAATTTCAAGAGACGGCTGGCATTTCTGCTCTGCAGTATTGTTCTGAGAAATCCAGAGTTTGTGTGGGGCTGTTTAGACACCAGCTCGGGGTGTTAATGTCAATGAGTCTTGAAAGAACTGTCTTGGGTGAACAGGGCACATGTTCATGGAACTTCTCCTCTGTGTTCCCAGTCTTGGTCTCCACGTTCCTGAAGCATATGCTGCTTTGGTTTAGGGGACAGGCTCTAGCAAGCCTCTCCTTGCTTCTGCTATGACCAGCAGTTTGTTGGAGGGGTCCCTGGGTGAGGTTTGCCCATCAGGACCAGCCCCAACAACACACCCTGGCTGTCTGACCAGCCTTCTGCGGGAGGTGGGCTCTGCTGACTCCAAGATGGCTTGTTGTGGTAAAAGGGCTAACTTCCCTTCCTGGATATGATAGCATAGGATTTTTTCTTTTCTTCTAAAAGACATTAGGATTGCTTTGCCTCAAAGAAGGATACTCTGGGAGCTGGGGAGCTGACTGTCCAGAAAGGTATCTTGAGAGTAAGAGTATTGTGTTCTGGAGAGAGTAAAACAACTGCTAAGAGACACCCTGGAGGGCCCCTTGCTTGGCCCAAGGGAACGGAGCTGAGTCAGAAGTGGAAGAGACCAGAGAGAAGCTCAGAAAAGCAGGAGACATGCCCAGGTTCCCTGTGAGAAGACGGCACTGGCCAACAGTCAAACTCAGGGCTAACGGTCTTCAATTTCTTTACCTTCGTACATTTAACACACACATTTGGGGTATTTACTCTTCACCAGGCCCTAAATCCCAACGCTAACAGAACTTTACTGAGGGGGAGGGGACAATGAGGTAACAAGCAGATGCTGATACATCCTTTACTAGATGTGGGGCTGATACAGATTAAAGTGAGGTGGTTAGAGAGACCCTCAGTGAATGAAGACTACGAAGTCACAGGGGCTGCCTTGCTGGCAGCCATTAGCAGTCTCTTTTGGTCCAGTGGGGGAGGGTAGGCCAGGGAGAAGGCTTTGTAGGCTCCTCTACTTGCTGTGCTGAGAATATATTGAATTTTATGGATCATCTGCTTACATAGAGTCAGCACTCTGTTCATGTCAGTGGGCTGGAGATAGTCTGGGTGATCAGATTATCTAAACTTGACTATGATTAGAACATTTCTAATAAAATTTGTATGAATTGGCCACCCATTTTACTGATGAACAGTGTTACCAAGAGGTGGACTTGGTCCCATTTAAAGATGACCCTTGTCTCCTCTGCTCCATCTGGCATTAGAAACATCAACTGAAGCTATCTCTTACCCTGGCTCCTACCCTGCTCAGCTTCTTCAAAGCTCCCAAATGTTTCCCTACCAGTAGGAGCTGGTCTGTGCTCTCCCCCACAGGGCCCACTCAGGGTTACTGCTCACTCCATCATTTTGTGCATCCTGGTAGTCCCTGCCCTTCTCTGCTGCCCTCCTGTGGTTCTCCAGGAGAAGAGGAGTGTCCCCAAACCTAGGCTTCTGCTCCCTCTGAGAACCTGCACAAAGTTTCCCTACGTATAGCTTGGATCTCCTCAAATCCAAGACATCACCTCTGGCCTTGGACTGACTTTCATGCCCCTTAGAGCATTTTAACCCCAGGAATGCGCAGCACAGCCCCATCCTGGTTTTCTCGTGCATTTTCATCTAGGAGTCCTAGACCTACTCATCAGAAAGCAAGAGCGAGCCTCACTGCTTCCTCCAGGCTCACCAAACCAGGAATGTTGCTACTGTCCCCTTATCTTGTCTTCCTGCTTTGTAAGGAGGAAGGACAGTGGCCAGTCCCTTGAGGCAGTGCATTCCGGTCTCCAGAGGGGGTCCAGCATTGGCCACGTGGGTCTCCATGTGGTGAGAAGGGATGGACCCACGTGAGCCCCATGGACCTTCTGGCTTTAACATGTACCATGTTTGCATAATGCCACTCGTTATGACCAAAGCACAAGAATTACTCTCTTGCTTTGCGAGACTGGGTCTAGAGGTATCTTTAGGGGCGATTCTGACTGAATTTCTTTCACACCACTGACAAGGCTTTGTGGTTTACTGTCTGAAGAGAGATCTGAGCTGGAAGAATCAAAGGAAGTGAATTTAAGAGAGAATCCAAATTACACTGAGGAAGATCCTACTGTTGTTCCAAGCAGTCAAATACCTCCTTTTGATGGAATAGTCTTGTTATTAAAAATGCATTTTAAAAAATGAAATCGAAAGCAAATCCCTTCAAATAAGATTTCAGCCTTGTCTCAAATCCAGGGGTTTATTTGGAAGCTCCATCTTCTCACACAGGCCCAGAGCTGTGCCGCAGAGATCACAGCCTGTCTCCCAAGTGGAATGAACCGGGAAGGTAGACATCAGGCAGGCTTCCTCAATCGGTGCCGCGCCCCTCGCTTAGTGATCTTCCGGGCTGCTCATAAGGAGGCGCGTATTGTCTCCTCAGTGTTGTGCGTCCATCCGTGAAAGCTGTCCTGTCCCTTAGGGGCTGACCCTCGAGCTGACAGTGACTCAGTTTCTGCTGCCTCCCTCCCATCCTTCTCTCTTCATCCTTTCCCCTAACTGGGCCCCATTGTTGCTTCCTGTATGTTGTCCAGGTTTCCTCCCTCTGCAAGGCTGCATCCGTGGCCCTGGGAAAAACCCCAAGCGGCTCCCTAGGACTCAAACGCTCCCTTAGAAGGTTCGAAAGGAGCCTGGGGCGCGTAAACCAGGACAGGGTTAACTTTAATCCTACTTAATTCCAACTGCACGATGAAAGGCTGACTCTAGAACTTGATTGAGGTGAGTTTAGGTCAAATGAGAGGAGGTTTCATTCAGCCACATAGTCATTTATTCATCAGCCATTCACAGAGCTGAGCACAGCGCTCGGGGCGAGGAGTCAGAGGAGGAGCGATCTGTGTCCCTGGCCTGCAGGAGCAGAGAGGGAATAACTACAATACATGCAATCAGTTCCAAAGTGAACGTGAGCACCAGGCAGGAAGGACACGGGGCCAGCTGCACCTGTGGGGAGGGGCAGAGGTGAGAGGGCTGAATAAGAAGGGACTGAGTTGAGTTTCAAAGGCTGAGCAGCATGCCCAAGGGAGGAAAATCTCTGCTAGAGAAATTAGGAACAGCAACTGCAAATGGTTCCTGCAGGACTGGAGGATGGATATGGACAGCCTCGGAGGGAGCCTGGGGCTGCTGCTGCTGGTTCCTGATCTGTATGCTGGGATGGGTTGCTCAGCAAGTCACATGGTACCTCAACTTCCTCATCTGTAAAATGGGAGCTATAATAATCTGCATATTAACTCTTGGGTCAAAGTGTCAAAGCATAAGACATACCAGAAGATGGCTAAGGGCAAATATAAAGGCATTTTGAAAACATTTGGTTTGGAAATAATTTCAAACCACCTTAAGACTAAATATACTACAAAGAATATCCATGTATTCTTTACCTGGATTTATCTATTTTGCAGCTTATTCCATGTAGCAATCCTCTCACTCACACACACACACACACACGCACATACACGCACATATACATATACATGCATATGTATATGTTACCTATTTTGTATATCTCTATTTCTTTGTGCATACCTTTTTTTCTGAGAGTTGTATACATTATGGTCTTTTACCTTAAATTCTTCAATGTGTATTTCCTATAAATAAGGATTTTCTCTTATATACCACAGTGTAGTTAACACTTCTATAGACTTACACTGATACAGTAGTTTTAATCTATCCCACATGTTATGATTGGTTTTTTTTTTTTTGCTTGCTCTAATAATGCCTGGCACCTGCCAATTAGAGAGAGAGTGATTTATTTCAGGTCTCGTTTTAGAAATGTCAGTCTGAGTTTGGCAGGCACAGACACAGAAAGCATAAGATGGCAGGGTCTGCCTGAAGACGGCAGCTGAGCTTGTGGTCAGGATGCAGAGAGAGGAAGGTTGAGTGCGGAGGGAGACAGACACAGCCTTCCAGGTCACACCCCAGGCACAAGACGCTGCCTCCTAACAGCAAGTCACCTATACCGCCCCCATGGTACAGTCACCCTCCAAAGCCCCAGCTTGGGGCTCCTGGAAGACATCCAGATAGACATCTGCTCTTTCTGTACTTCCTCCTCTAGTACAGATACAGTTTATGGTGAGATATTCCATTCATTTCTCATGTTGCTTTAGCCTTCTTTAATCTGCAGCATTCCACAGCATTTTCTTCTCTGCAGTACTGATACTTTTGAAGAATACAGCATATTTCTCCTTTTGCATATCTCTGATTCTTCCTCATATAGACTAGGTTATGCATTCTCAGTAACAATGCGATGTAGTGGTACTGGGTACTTCCTGGGGTGTTACACCTACAGGCTTGTGATAGCCATTTGTCCCCCTCAGATGATCTTAATTTTGATCATTTGGTGAAGGTGTTGTCTGATTTCTCCATTGTTTAGTACTGTCTCCCCCTTTTCTTTGCAACTAGTATGGAGCCTGTAGAAAGACACTATAAGAACATTCCTCATCAAAGTTTCCTCTAGGGTTAGTATCATTAATGATTCATGCCCACCACAGTCAAGATTGCTGCAAACTGCTAGTCTCTCAACTCCAGCTCTTTCTCCCCTAAGGGGGGTGGGCCTTCTGTATTCTACTGTAGGCGAGAACCAACCCTCCCTCACTCCCTCCATATCCATCTGTCTATCTATCTATGTATCTTTCTATGCATCTATGTATCTATCTATCTATGTATCTATCTATGTATCTATCTGTCTCATCTAACCTAATCTATCACTTGTTTATTATCCAACCTCTATCTGTTCATTATATATTTATTATTATTGTATGCATGTACATTTATAAAAAAAATTCCTGCACTTACACATACTATAATATGTAAATATTCCCCAAAGCCTCATGTAATCATAGGTGGGGCTTTTGGAAAGTAACCGGGTTATGAGGCTTATAGATGACTTGCTGTGATGAAGTGGATCGTGGCCAGAAGAGGTGGGCCAGCTGGGGCATGGCCTGCTTCTGTTTCTTCTTGTCTCCTCTTATTTCTTCCTGGTTCCCCTTGACCCGCCATGAGCTGTTTCTCTTCTTCCATGTTCATCGCTATGCCTGCCTGCCATGGACCAGCCAACTGCGTCTGAAACTTCTACCAACCCTGAGCCTAAACAAACCTTTCTTCCTTAAAAAAGAGTAACAAAGACACACACCTGGATGGATGTGTGTAAGTATACATGTCTGTGTAAATATTCATATACACATATGTAGAAATCACAAGTACACCCCAGGACTCTCAATTCTGTTCTGTCCACAGCCTTTCCTCTTCAGCAAAAGCTTTACAATTTGTTTTCTTTGCGTTCCCAGTGGCCTCTTCTCTCCTTACCCCAACATGCGCACACACACACACACACACACACACACACACACACACACACACACTCAGGCACACACATAGTGCAGGCTGAGTGTACACTGCCAAATACTGTTTTACTTGGATTAGTTCTTTTTCTTCTCCACAACTTCAATGTGGGTATAATCTATACTTGAAATACAGCGTTATGCTTCAATTTGCTTCAGCTTTTTCTCTCTCCCTATTCATATAAAATTATGTTTTGAATTGGTTGGCTACTGGCATTCTTTGAAAAGTCAGAACTATTAATTTAGCAAAAGGGTACACTCAGAAGTGCCACTCCCTCTTATCCACTCCATTCCTCCCGCCCTCTGCGAGTGTCTGGCTTCCATTGCTTTCTGATTTATCCTTCCGATATTTCTTGTATTAAAAGTAGATATGTGAACATTTCTTTGTTTTCCTGATTTCCTACACAAAAGAGAGTGCCCCACGTATGCTTTTTGTGCTTTGCTCTTATAATTCCATACCAGCTCACAGGGATTTCTTCATTTTCGTACAGCTGCTCAATGTTCCACCATGTCAAGGTGGATTCAATCTCCTATAAAGACATTTGCTTTTTCAAGAGGATTATATTCAGTGTGACCACATTCTGTGCAGCATGCCATGCTGAGGGTCTTCACTGGGTACAACGAGCTGAGACTCAGTCTTCACAGCCCCACGCTGGGGTTTGGCTTTTCTGACCCCTGGAGCTGCTGAGCAGGGTCTCCGACAGCTGTGTGTGTGGGACTTGGGTCATCCTGGGACAGAAAGACACACTCTACCCTTAGAATGGTGGGAGACTTGTTGACCAACTAGATGCATTTTCAGGACCAAGTTTGTGCTGCTCTCTGTGTAATGAGCTCTTCCTCTCCCACATTACAGTGTACTGTCCCTTTGTGCTTACAGGATTAGCTTTAGAACCCTTGTGGACACCAAAATCCAGGGATATTCAGATCTCCTATATAAAATAAAATGTCATAGTATGTACATATAACCTATATAAATCCTCCAGTACACTTTAAATTATTGCTGGATTGGGCTAGGGATTTAGCTCAGTGGTTTTGGTGCCAGCCTTCCAAGCAGAAGGTCCCAGGTTCAAACCCTAGTAACCATATACAACAATGCTGGGGGTGGTGACTCATGTCCACCAGCAATCTGTACTGCATACCACAATGCCAGGTGTAGTAGTTCATGCCTGTAATCCCAGCCCTTGGGAGGCAGAGGCAGGAGGATTGCTAAATTTGAGGTTAGTTCAGGATCATCCTGAACTATAAGGTGAGACCCTGTCTCAAACAAACAAACAAACAAACAAACAAACAAATTATCTACTAGTACAGTATAGAACTATGTAAACAGTTATACTATATTATTTAGGGAAAAATGACAAGAAAAAATCTGCACATATTCTGTATAGGTGCAATTTTTTGTAGTATTGGAGATTGAATCAAGACTCTTCCACTGAACTACCTTCCCAGTACTTTATCACATTTTGAGTCAGGGTCTCATTAAGTTACTAAGTTGTCACTAAGAGGTTCAGACTTCCAGTCCTTTAGTCTCAGCCTCCCAGAATAGTAGGATTACACAGATGCTACCACACCTGGTCAGATGCAGCTTTTAAAAATTATTTTTGATCGGCCAGGGATATCAGTGGTTCTGGTGCCTGTCTTGCAAGTGCAAGGACCCGGGTTTGATCCCCGGTAACCACATAACAATACTGGGCGTGGAGACTCACCCCAGCAGCAATCAGTACCACATACCACAGTGCCGGGCCTGGTGGCTCACGCCTGTAATCCCAGCACTACGGAGGTAGAGGCAGGAGGATTGCTGTGATGTGAGTCTGAGGCTGAGCTCAGGGCCAGCCTGAACCACAAAGCGAGACCCTGTCTTAAAAAAAAAAATTATTTTTGATCTGTTGGTTGAGTTCATAGATGCAGGCAGATGAAGAGCCTGCTCCACTGAGCTGCAGCTTTCCCTATGGTGGTGACACTATCAGCAGCATTTCTATTTGCAAAGTCAGGCCTTCATTATAGAGACCTCAGGGAAGGTGGTGCAAAACGCGGTCAACCGCCTGGATTCCCAGAAAGCCACCTCAGGGATGTTGTTGGCTTTGGGAGTTGAGTTATGGGAGCAGAGAAAAGGCTCCCATGGTCAGTGCCCACATGGGACTTACCTGAAGAGTCTCAGGAATGTCTGTCATGTCTGTCATGGTGACTCCTTGAAAGTGTCCACTTTCTGCCATCACACACCTTGGGGGATGGAGGATGAAGATTAGACATTAAAATAAATGGAGCCACCATTTCCTTCCTGGCTATGGGAGCCTGTGACATTCAGATTGTATTTGTGCAGAAAGTCACCGTAGAGACCACAGATGTCCATCCCCCTCCCCTGAATACAGGCCTTGCAGCCTGCCTGACAGATGGCCAGTTTGCATTGAATTAATTGGCATTTGTCCCTCTGCTTCTGTGTGCTTGCCTTATGCCCTTTATTCCTGTGCTCGCCCACCCCACTGAAGGAAGTGGCTGTCTCTTCCCTTTTCCTGTGTCCCAGCAGATATGCCTTTGGACTGACAATCAGTCTCTGGGCTCATGGACATTTCATTTATCCATTGGTCCCAGTACCAGAGTTCAGATCAGGCCCGAGCTCTTAGACTCTGGGGCCGGGACATCCTTAATGAAGAGGATAAGAGAGGTGTACTACCTCCATGTCTTCTCCTCAAGGATGCTTTTCCTGCCGCCCTATCAACGCAGTTCCCTCATCCTTTCCATTCTGACACAACGTTCACCATAGCACTTTCCGTTCCCCTCTCTAGCTGTTAGTTTCTTGCTGTCTGTCATTGGCACTGAGCTCTCAAAGGAAAGGATTTGTCTCTGTTGTTACTGCTAAATGTCCAATGCCTAGAATCATCCTGATCACAGAGCAGGTCCTCCACAGACACTGTCTGAGTGAATAAATAAATAAAGTTCCACTCTGCCAGTGGTAGAAGGTGCCCGAGCCCTTGCAAGCTCCTTTGTCCAGAAACAAACCTTTTGGGCATGGGCTCCAGGCTTCAGAGAATCTATGCAAAGCTGCTCTGTGATCCAGAATTTACCTAGAAGGGTCTTACTTCTTGCTCAATTACAACTGCCCATAGGAGGCGTCTTCCTACAGGGTCCCTGGCTGTAGGCCTGGGCCTCACTCTGGCCCTGTGGGTCCACACTACTCACTGGAATCCTCGAGGGGACAGGAGCCTGGACTGGCCTGGGCTGGACTCAGGTTTCAGGAACACTTTGCTTCTGACCCCACGTTGAGGGAATTAGCACAGTTAGAGTCCTTAGGATGATTTTTTTCTGTTGTGTAAGCACCATGAAAAGTACTTACACAAATCTCGTTATAGAGCCTACAGTACACCTACTGTATAGGAGGCAATAGGTTTGGTTACACCAACATCACTGAGAATGCAAGTAAAGCATTGTTCTATGATGTTGTGATGGTCATGATGTCAGATGCTAAGAATTTTTCTGCCCCTTTATAATCTTATGGGACCTCTTCTATATATGTGGTTCTTGGTTGCTTTGCCTAAAATACTACCATATGGTACACAGCTGTATTCTTCTCTAGGGCCCAAAGGCTGTTCAAGTCATGCTTGCTGGTGATGAGTCCTAGTTTTGAGTACTAAGTACAGACTCTGGTACATGGGCCTCAGCCTCAGCCCTGGTGTGTTGTACAGAGTGAGCCTGTTGTACCTGCCAGGATCTTACCTTGACATTGTCCTAAGAGGCCTATCTCCTGGGGGCTGCCTGTGGATCCAGCCCTGGGGCCTACCTGTGAATTGCAGCCCCTAGGACCTGGCGCTGAGTCCCAGCCCCCAGGCTAGGCCTTTGCTAGCTATAAGACAAAGAAGGAGGACAACGTGAGAGCCCACACGGAAGAAGGCTGGCCAAGAGCTCAGTCCTCTCTTCCTGGCCTAAAGAACTTGGAGCAAATACTCACTAACCTCCCTGAGTTCATCTCATCAAGCTGTTGAGAAGATGGAAAGAGAATACGAAAAATATAAAGATTCAAGAGTAGCTCTTCTTACTAACTGCCTTTTTCCACCCTTTTCTCCTCTCCTTTATATGCCATCTTTGGGTCCCATCGCCAGGCTTCCAGGCCATCCAACTGCTACCTTCTTCTACATCTTCTCAGTCCAGTTCGAAGCTCTCACCTTCCTGAGGCTCTTTGGATTTTAAACAAACACCGTCAGACTTCTCCAAAACATAGAATGTGCAGTGATTCCTGAAGTATATCACTGTGATACTTCACCTGGGTAATGAAGGGCAATTAACTGGCAGCCCATTTGTAAAATGCTAGGGCTACCTGTGATGGAAGGTAAAAGGGATAAGTTAATTTTTGGTGGCAGGACTTGCTAGGGTTTGGGGCGCTAGTGTGCTCAAATTCCGTCCTGAGAAAGATGAGCAACTGAACCTTAATTAGGTGCCCAGGTCTAATGAGAGGGTATGAGAACAAGAGGCCCAATAGCCTGTCAACAAGGTGTCTCCAGGGAATGTCAGATCAACACTGCTGCCTAAGAACCCATCTATTCTAGGCACTGGACACTTGGCAGTGACAACACAGACAAATCCTTCCCTTTGAGAGCTCAGTGCCAATAACAGACAGCAAGAAACTAACAGCTAGAGAGGGGAATGGAAAGTGCTATGGTGAATGTTGTGTCAGGGTGGAAAGGAGGATGCGGGAACTGCAGAACTTCATCACTTGGCCACTGCTAGCTGCAAGGGAAACACGGAGATACTGTCTTTCTTTAAATGTTTCATTTCCTTTATTCCCACATCTAGCTGCAAGAGAAGCTTCTATGTATAGAGTTTAAAATTCTATTCACACAAGAAGAGAAAAATGAGCATCTGGGGATGACCAGGGGTCCTTCCACAGAATCACACCATTTCTCCTTCCTGTAACCACAGATGGTGGCATAGCAGTACATAACACAGTTTGTAATATTCATCTGGTGACATCCATCCTGCAAGAAATTGCTCTGCCCAGCTAAGAAGCATATGAAGAAATGCTCAACATCATTAGTCATTTGAGAGATGCAGATGAAAACAACACTGAGATTTCATCTCACTCCACATAGAATGGCTGCCATTTCAGATTCAGCCAATAGCAAATGTTGGTGAGGATGTGGAGAAGAAGGAACCCTTCTCCACAGTTGGTGGGAATGTAGACTCATACAACCCCTGTGGAGAACAGTTTGGAAATTCCTCAAAAAGCTAGAATTGGAGGCCCCATTTGACCCAGCCATCACTCTGCTAGGTATATACAGAAAAAAATTAAAAGATTCATATCACAGTGACATATGTGCACCTATGTTTATAGCAGCTCAGTTTGTGATTGCTAAATCTTGGAAACAACCCAAATTTCCATCAACTGGAGAATGGATAAAAAAGCTGTGGTTCTTCTGTAGAATGGAGTATTACTCTGCCATAAAAAATGATAAGTTTGAATCATTTATACTTAAATGGACATACCTTGAGGACATCCTCATAAGTGAAATAAATAGGTCACAGATGTGTAAATATTGTATCTTTTCTCTGGTATGAGAAAATAAAGATATAAATGAGTTCTAGAATGTATGTTATATATTGTGAAATAGAAAACACTCAAAGAATAATGGAGTGAAGGGGGAAAAATAATGAGATTATAACAAAAAGAAAGGAAACAAAGTTTATGTATATGGGGGGTGGGGGTGGTAGGGTGGGCAGGGTTATGGGAAAAAATGAGAATTAAGTTGTGTCATATACTGGTACAAATTCTCATTGTTGAATGCAATCATGATGTATATATGTAATGTACCAATAAAGATTTCAATTTAAATAAAAAAAGAAAAAAAGAAACTGCTCTGCCCACTAGAATGTCCTGCCTGGTGGTATAAGGATGGATGGAGGGACTAAGAAACTTGTGTAACTTCTTCTGCCTGGCTAACTCACAAAGTGATCATATTTCCTTTCAGGCAACTCTCAGCTATGTACTCAATTCAACAGACTCAAGTGAATTAAGGAGGCTGAGAATAAACCAGTTTTCCATTTGCCATGAGATAAACCCTGGGTATTTGTGTGAGGAACATCTCCCAGTCCCTCCTGGAGACTGATTCAGTGCTGGGGGAGGGAGGGGACAGTCTGTAGGCTTAACAAACTGCCCATGTGACTCTAAATCAGGCAAAGTAATGAAACCCTGTGATGTCCTCCAGGGCATTCAGAGCCTGCTGCAACTGGGAATGCATGGCAAGGATGTTCACGATAGCACTCGGAGGGAGGTACCGGGGCATGCGGGGCATCTGGGCCTGAACTGGAGGGCTGGATGAGACGAGGGGTCTGGTGGAGCTTTTGGGATACAATTCTCTGCAGTCCCTCAGTAGCCAGAACTGGTGGCTCTTCCTGCCACATTCTGTTACCAGCAGGGTCGTCTGCTCTCAGAGTATCTGTCTTCACACAACTCCTGTGCCTGCCACCTGCTTCCTTCTTCCTCTTTCCACCAAGAGGGAACGTGTTGGACAGGATGGTTATTGTTGCACACTCTGTTCTCTGCACCTGGCCTGTGGCCGGCCTGTGAACACTGTCCCTGTGGCAGGCAGCACCCCATGTCCAACCAGGTTCTAAACAGAATATGGGTTCCAGGCCCCCCGGTCTGGGCTCCTGCTGGGCTCTCTCCCCCCCCTGAGAGACAGCAGGCAGAAAGGCAGGAGGCTAGGAACAAAGGGAAGCTGCAGAGGCACCTGTGGGGTCAGCCTCAGCACCTGTCTGTGCCTGGGTATGTGACCTGGCCCTGTGGCCTTTTCCCTGGCCTCAGGAGGTCCTCAACACTCCCCCTCCTCTGCCTTGAGAGCACTGTGAACAAGCTACAGGATTCTGCATCAAATCAAAGGGATTATCATTCACAGGTCCCTCCACTGCACTTAGGAAATGCACATTATGGAGTCCCCTAGCTGCTGGGGAGGAGACAGAGGATCAGTGGAGGGGACAGTGAACATGAAGAATCTCTGCCAGCCTTGTCTGCACCAAAGCAGTCATTGTGTTGCCCAGGGAGAGCTACTTCCTTTCACAGGCGGTAGTAGGGCAGCAGGCATACAGCAGGGCCCACACAGGCTTTGAGTCCTGCCCTCCCAGAAACCTGTACCCAGCCTGAGGTGGGCAACAAACACAACTTCTTCCTCTCTGGAGGCAGAAAGGATGATTGGCTGCTTCCCAGCCCACAGCACAGCACACAAAGCAAGATCTGTGGAATCGAGATGGAACCAGCAAGAAAGGGAGTGCTCTGGGAAGACCTGTCCCTCAGGCTGTCTCTGCTCTTCTTGCCCAGGGTGCTTCTGTCTAAAGAGATGGGCGAGGAGAGAAGTGCAGAGAGGCCGAGGTCACTGTCTTAGCACTCTTGGCCATAGGATCCTGAGGGAGGGCGCCATCTGCTCGGTTAAGGGAGCCACCAGCAGAGAAAATCAATTTTTTGGTCTACAGATGGGGTTTTGTGATGGGATTGTGGGTGCAGACAGAGGTGGGCTGCAAATATCTGAGCAATGGAGCCTGTGTTTGCTAGGTGAGGTCCCAAAGGGCAGGAGAGAAGGCAAGGGATCCACTCAGGGTAGGCATTATTCCCATCAGCCAGGCTCCCGGAAAACATCATCTGCTCCTGAGTGGATGGAAAGGGCGTTAAGAGATGCGCATGGGGCTGAGGGTTGCGGGCATGTCAGATGCAGATTGCACTGGAGGTGGGAGGCAAGAACATCCCCCATCTTCTGTGAGAATTTGAGGTCAGTGGGTGCAAATTTCACAGATGAAAATAACACATTTCCTAACCTGAGTTCTGGGTGGATATTCACATGCCCTGATTGAAAAACAGTCAAAGCTGCTTGGATTTCTTTATTCCAATGAGGAATCTGGAGATGGTTCTCAGCAGGCTGCCTTCACTCAGTGAAGTTGGGCAATGGTGAGCTGCTCAAGGTTCTTCATGGTCCAAGGCTCAGAGTGGAGAATCTTCTAGGATCTTGCCTTGCTCCCTCAGTGGGCTCATCCTCCCAGAGCACAGCATGCACATATGCAAGATAATCCCAGCAAATTAATCATCATCTATCTATACTTAGGTCCACTTATGACATAAAGGACAATTTGGGTTAATGTGAGACAGTAGTAGCCTTCCAGTGTGGGGGTATTCAGTATCCTTTGTCCTGTAAATGTTAACAAATAGGGTTGCTTTTGACACCATTTGTGATCAGTGCCTCTGATATCTTATTCTTCGATAGGAAATGGCAATTACTAAGGCATTTCATATCCATTCTCAATTGCTGGAGTCTTCAGATTTCATTACCGATGAGGAAAATAGACTCTGATACTAACTTGCCCAAGGGCACACAATCTATCACTTGGGAGCTGAGGCCACAGCTGAGGTCTCTGGGCCCCTGCTGTGGTACTCTGTGCACCTGCTACTGCATGCATCTAATCCTGGAGTGAAGGGCTGACACTCCAACAGTGTCCTAACTGACCTAGAGACCTAACCAACCTAACCAACCAAGAAAGCATGGGGAGCCTGCCTTTGCACTCCTCCATTCTTCTTAGGTCTTTGTTCTTGATCCACCAAAACTCCAATTAAACCCTACTTAGGATGTGGATCCTGGGCCACCACTGTCTTCTGAGGTGCTGGGTTTGTGGATAAAGGAGGACCCTAAGGGGACAGTGGCTTCCTGGAGGTGGAGGGCATTTTTCTTGTTTCTTCCCAGTTTCTGCAAATTTTATCCAGGCTCCCTTCCATTTCTCACAAGATTTAAGTGGAGAAGACTGGGAAAGTGCCCTCTGTTTCTTTGTTCCTGGAGACATTCCAGTCTTGGGGCTTGCAGAGTTTCTGAATCTGAAACTAGGGGGAGTGTGTGCATGTTTCTGTGTGCGGTTTGGGAGTGCACAATTTCTGCTTCCTAATGAAAAAATAAAAACTTGAAAGGATTTGTTAAATCAACTAAAAGGGGCCTCTGGGATCCTCCCCTCTCTTATCCACCAACCTTTTCCCTGTGTGGAAATGAATCTGGACCACATAGATTGGATTTCATTCAGAAAGTCTGTTGGCTGATCAAATCCAGAGAGGAAAATCACCAAGGGCCAACTTTGTTTTCATCTTTCTGTCCACACATTCCCAGAAGCTTGTCCTAACCTCCCCACCCTCTAGGGAAATGGAAGGTTTGCATGTATGTGAGGAGGAGGTAGAAGAAAATTCCTCAGCAAGAACATACCATACTCACAACAGTGGAGCTCCTGGGACCTTATCTGCTGCAGAGAGCCTGGGTCATCTCCCCAGAACATGAAGATGTGGCCTAGAAAGTGGAGATGGCAACAAATGCTTGGCTTTTCTGTGAAGGGGCTGTGAGAAGATGGAAAAGCCTGTGTCCTTCTTTCCATTTTTTAGTCTCTCTCTTGGGGCCTGATGACCTGTAGAGCCAGACTAGTACTAATCCAGAAAACATCTCATTCGAAAGAAGCCAAAGTCTTTCTGGATCGTGCCTTTTCTGGAGCTGGTACGGGAGGGGCAGGTGAAGTACATACGGCCTTTGACTCTGTTCATGGTGAAGAGGGTCTAAAACCCTAGGGATCCCCTGAGTGACATGTCTCTCATATGCTAATGAGATGGCTCTTGATAGGGCAGGTGGATGTACGGGGGTGGGGTGGGGTGTAGGTACCACAGGATCAGGATGGAACCCAGCGATCAGAAAGATCAAGTCAGGGTTAGAGGATTAGGTCACCCCAGCCTCCCTTGGAAGGGAGAGGTACTGAAGACTGAGTTCTACCACAGTGCCTGATGGTCTAATCAAATTATGCCTATCCAGAGAAACTTCCACAAAGACTCCAAACCCTGGCATTTGGAATCCTTCCAGAGGGGCCGGGGATTTAGGTCATGTGGTGTCATGTCTACCTTGGAATACTTCCAAGCTGTGAACACACCAGTGGGCAGAGAAGGTAGAACTCTGGGAGAGACGTGGAAGCTTGGTCCCCTTCAGCTCCCTTCCTGGACCCCACTCTTCCGTCTGGCTGTTCCTGAGTCTTCTTTACACTAACCTGGTAAATACTCTCTAAGCATTTGCTGAACCTGAAAGGAGGAGTGAGAACCTCTGGTTTGTAGTCCATTGGTCAGAAATACAGATGATTCCCAGGACTTGAAACTAGCACCCACGCCAGGGCAGCTTGTTGGGACTGAGCCCGTGAAGTGCTGTCTGAGCCTAATTCCAGGTAGCACCAGAGGAAGACTGAACTACAGAACCCTCTGTCGGTCCTACAGAATTACAGAGCCGGTTTAGTATCAGGAAAATGACACTGCATTGCCAGAGCTCCAGCTCTTCTAGGCCCTAAGTGCTCGACTGACATAAAACAGGGTGACACTTACTGGAAGTTAACTGCTCAGGGTCACCAGAAAGGATGCCAGGGAAGTCCCTTTTGATGTGGTGGCAATAATGCTAATACCTGAATGAAGAGAAGAAACAGCCACATACAGAACCAGGATAACAAAAGTCCAGAGCAAAGGCTCTGAGAATGGAGCTGGCTCATAAAGATCAGACGGCAGGGGCGGTGAGAGCAAGAGGGGACAGTATGACACTGTGTTGGGGTAAGGGCAGGGCCTGTTCATAAAGAGCCTTGTTAATCCTAGAGAGGGGTTTCAGGAGGGCTGGAGTGGGTGCTGGGTAGTGGGTAAGAGTCACTGCAATGGGCTGGGGAAGCTGTATTGAAGGATGACCTGGAATTGTTAGAAGGAAGGGGAAGGATTTGAGCTTCACTTGGGAGGTAGGATTGACAGAACTTGGAGAAGCACTGGAGCCAAAGGCTAAGGAAGGTGGGTGTGACATGGAGAACACTGATATTTCTGATCTATTGGAGCATTTGGGAAAACAGAATGATCCCTAATTTTTTTTTTTTTAGGTTTTTTTTTTTTTGGAGACAGGGTCTCGCTTTGTGGTTCAGCTCAGCCTCAAACTCACATCACAGCAATCCTCCTGCCTCTGCCTCCCGAATGCTGGGATGACAGGCATGAGCCACCATGCCCGGCCCTGTGGTATGCGGTACTGGTTGCTGCTGGGCGTGAGTCTCCACGCTCAGTATGGTATATGGTTACTGGGGATCGAACCCGGGCCCTTGCGCTTGCAAGGCAGGTGCTAGAACCACTGAGCTAACTCCCCAGCCCAAATGATCCCTAATTTAAGAGAGGAAGCTAAGCCTCAGAGCAGTTAACTTGTTAGAGACATAATCTTGTTGTGTGGCAGGGAGAACCATGTCTCCTCTCTGGATGTCTGTGTTCAAGTCCCAGAACCTCTGAATGTGTTCTGTGAGGTGGGATGAAGGCTGCTAATCAGCTCTGAGATGAGAAAGCATTCTGGGGATGAGGTGGGCTGTCTGGAAAGACAGCGTGCCGAGCAGTGAGTTGGTAAGACAGGGTTAGGTTAAGAGTCAGGGAGTGATATGAACCTGCTGTGCAGCTGATTTTGAAGATGGAGGAAGAAGCCTTGGCCCAAGGAACTCTGGGAGCTGGAAGGGGCCAGGAAACTTCTCTAGAGCCTCTAGGAGGGCAACCCTGGCCACACTTTGACCTCAGCCCAGCAAGAGCCAGGCTGAACTTCTGACCTCTGAAACTGTAAGACAGAAAGTTGTGTTGTTTTAAGCCACTTAATTTGCAGCAATTTGTTGAAGCAGAATAATATATTCTAACATATCATTCAGGAAATACTATTGCACACCATGCTGACACTGGAACCGACAGAAAGCAAACGAGTCTTCATCTTGTGGAATTTAGGACCTTGTCTAATTTTCCCAATTAGACTCCTGGAAAGACAGGATCAATATCTTATCTTCTTCTTTATCCCCACAGCACCTGGTACATGGCTAAGTACAGCCACAGCTCATTCCTCCTATGTACTGGTGAAGCTGTGAGCTCCCCGAAAGCAGAAACAGCTCTGTTTTGTAACTGTCTGACCCGAAGCAAGGTACTTCTCAACAGGTGCCTCTGTTTTGTCATCTGTAAAACGGCACCTGTACCCTTGAGTTTTAAGATTAAATGTTAATGTACATAAAATGCCTTAAGCAGTGCCTGGCAGAAAACAAGTTCTGAGTCAGAGCTCAGTTTTTCTCTTCTCTCTCTCTCTCTTTTTTTAACCTCAAAAGGCTCAGGACGTTCACTGTGAAACAAGGACATCCTCCCAGGGAGAGAGCAGTGTGTGAGTCTGCTTGGTTGACATAATGAGGTACCACAGTCTGGGCAGCTTAAACAATAGCTATATATTTTCTCACAGTTCTGGAGGGTAGAGTCCATGACGAAGGTATAGCAGGGCTCAAGCTCCAGTGAGGGTGATGTAACCAATAGTCACCTTCTCACTGCACCCTCAGATGGCAGGGGAAAGAGAGAGAGCCCTCTCTTCTCCCTTCTCACAAGGGTGCTAATCTTATTAGATCAGTCCCTACACTTAGGGTCTCATCTAGCCTTAAATACAGTCACACTGGGGTTGGGACTTGGATGTATGAATTTGGGGATCACTAACACTGAGTCCATAGCAGGCAGAGAGCTGGTGTAAGGAGATGTGGGTCTAACTGGCCCCTTCTCGATCTGCATGAACAGAGGAGGAGGGTGGCTTGCCCCACTTGGTAGATGTCTCTGCTTTTCAGGTGAAATAAATATGGCCTCACCTCAGATCCCACGTGCCCAAAGCCCTCTGCCGCCCTTCCTGTGAATCCTCAACACATGCTCACAGTCACATATGACCTGCAGCAAATTGTCTTGGTGACCACCCACCCCCAGACTCCACCTCTTCGTCTCAAGCCAGTTTCAAGGGGAGCACGGGAGCCAAAACAAGTTCTACAACTTACTGACGTACACACAGCATTTGAGGGCTATTTCTGGGAACAAAACTTATAACTCCTACATCCTAGAAAAGAGTTGAACAGCCATTCAAAGGGGTGCTTCTCCCTTTCTAGGAGAACATGGGGTGTCCTGCCTACACCGTCTGCCTTCTATCCCAGGTACTTTGTTACCTGATGGGCCTAGTGTCTGGATCCTATGATATTTGCACAGGGCTCCAGAAATGCTTGATACCCCAAAAATGAATGGATTGGCCCCAAGAGGCAAAAAAGGAACTGCAGAATCAAAATTAATAGCTGTTTGATTACATGTCTACAAAACATGTCAGCTAGTCAACTGCTACTTAACTCCTGGTTGTATCTAAATTAGAATTAATGTGGAATGTGCATATAGTTTAAGAAGATTGATACATTGTGGGGCCTGCAAATCTCAGACTGAATTGTACATGAAGTTCATAAAGTGGTCCTGTCTCTCGTCATCTCTGCCTCTGAATCAGAAAGCTTCAGAAGGGCAGGAGAGAGAAGGAGCTTCCAAAGAGAGGCCCGGCTCTGTTCTGACCAGAGTGTCCTAGATCACCCACCTCCATCCAGCTGAAATCACTCCCCACGCCCTGCCTTCCAGGACAAGAGATCTTTGATCTGAACATGGCTAGAGGTTGGCTTTGGGGCAGGGCACACTCGAATGCCCTACCTTGGACTCCCAACTTTCTTTCTCATCAGTTTTCTGGAAGAAACCACTGAGGAATGAATATTTCCCACTATTTATCAACACTAGATATGATTTGTGCGGTATATTGTGCTCGATGCAGGGGTATGAAGCAAACCAGGAGTTTCCCTGCTCTCATGAGGCTTTGCACCTCAGGGATAATGATTGCTAGTGTTTGTGTTATAACCTCTATTCACTCAACTCTCACAAAAGCCCTGAGATGTCAGGCCAATACTAGTTGGGCTTTATTTCCTTTTCAGTTGGGAAGATGGAGTCAGAGTAGCCTTTCAAGGTGGCTGAGGTGGCAGAGCCTAGTAGAGTCCCTGGCCCTGTCTCAGTGCCTTACCCTGGTGCCTTCCAGCCTCTCTGGTGGCAGCAGAGAATCCAGGCAGGCTGGTTGGGGGCCAACAGCTTTGGGAGCCCTCCCTCCAGGCCTGGTGTCCCTGTGTCTGGCAGGGCCAAGAGCAGCTGCTAGCCTACTGCATTGCTTCATGAGATCCTCTGTGGGCTTCTCAAGCTGTCTGGAACCAATTAGCTATTTCTTCCAGCCAATTCATTATGTTCTCTTTGAACCACACTTCCCTTTCCCAGAGAAAAGCTGCCCTGGAATTCATCTGAATGTGGTAGGCAAAATGTGCTAGCAGGCTGTGGGAGTTCGGAGCCAGCTTTGTCCTTCTCCCACTCAGCCACTGCCACCCCTCCCTCTGCCAGCCTGTGTCCTCCGTCACCGCTGCCTGTAGCAGAGGGGTGGATGGCAAAAGTTTGCTACTCTGTCCCCAAAGCACTAGTTTTGCCTGTTCTGTCTTCCAAGGTGCTAAATCAGCCCCAGCCCCCACCCCAGCCCGCACAACCACTATCGCTGGCATCAATGTCCCCTGCTCCACCAGGGCCATGGGCTCTGCAGCAAATCCTTTGTCTCCTGCTTCAGTCCCTCCCAAGCTGCCATTCAATCATCCCCTGGTGCTGGCTTAGCTCTGCTCTAGCCCTTGCTGTTGGCTCTGTCACCCTCCTCATCCTGCCCTGATCCTTCCATCTGCTCCAGCAGCCCTTCCACACCCCGAGCCACCTCAGATAAAATCCTCCTTTTCTTCCTGGTGGCCCTGTGCTGGCTTTCTCTGCACCGCCCTCCCATAGCAGTTGACCACTATGGCTATGGGCCCTCTAGTATCCCCTTTCTGAGTCTGGGAGAGCAGGTGTTGGGTAAGGTGAGGTGAGCTCACTGAGGCACCTGGGAGAACCCCCAGAGACCTGGGCTGCCCAGCCCATCGGCCTCTTCAACCTCTCTAGTCCCGGGTGGTCAAAAGCCAAAACCAAACCAAACATCCCAATACACTTCTTCTATCTTTACATAGTGGCCTCATGTTACAGCTGCACTGATGGGTCTCGAGAGTACAGTTGTAATCTGGAGGGCAGGAGCTTTCAGCAACTCCCAAGAATGGTGGGCCGATAGGCCTTCTTCCCAGGAAAACTGGTTGCCATGACAATAAGGAAAGCATCCCACAGACACAGCAGTGGATCTGGAGGGTGCAGAGCAACAAGACACTTGGACATGGCAGCTCTCTGCTGGCCCATCGCCTAGGGACTGAAGGCCTTTGTGCCTTTCTTGCACATTTTAAGTGAGGTGGCTGCTCCAGACCTCAGGTGAGTAGAAGTCCCATAACAGGGAAAGGGCTACACAATGCTGTGTTTTGTCAGAAATGACAAGGACGCAGTAGAGACAATATTGCCACACACTAGGCCCATCATCTTGGGGACTTAAGGAACCAGTGGGATGTGGAGTGCAAGAATAGAAGAATGATCCCCTAAATCCTAACCTGGTACACATCTGTCTAGCCAGCTTGCCCCTGACTGTCTTCCCAAGATATTTGATGGGAAAAGCTTTACCCTAGAAGCTGTCGATCTCAGAATTAGGATGATGCCCCAACATCTGCTCTTTCTTAGCAACTCATTTCATGCTATCATCCACAAATACCCTAAACCCTTCTGTAACCTATTTATATTTTCTGACAGGACACCTCTTAGGGAAACAAGCTCCCTGAATTTATGACCAGCTGCACGAAGGAGCATTTCTCTCTCATCTGCTCCATAACCATCTGATGTAGGCATTCAAGGAATCCCCTGGTGTTAGCATGTTGGGATTTGATGAACTACTACTCACTCTACCATTCCAGCCTTCACGATATTATACACTTTCATTTCAGAGAGAAATATTTCAAAGAGCTTACTGCATTCCAGTTGACTTTAAAATATGATCTCATTTGTTCCTCATGTTTCTGTGGGGTAGTAATTATAATCCTCATTTTGAAGACATGGAAAGCAACTCAGAGGAGAGTTGACTTGTTCAACCAGCCAGCCCAAGGTAGAGTTGGGAGTCAGACCAGGTCTGAAAAGCACCCCGTGCTTCCTCCGGAATAATCTAACTGCTTCCTAGCTGATGGATCCTGGAAGGGCAAATACAAATTAAAACTAAGAGCTTGAATCCCCTCTATTGAAAATATAGGAGAGATTTCTCCCCTTCTCCCTTTTCAGAATGACTTTCTCATCTTTTCAACTGCTTGTCACTCCATAATAGCTAATAAGCCTCTTGCGGGTCTTACACTTTGGGAATGTCTCACAAATAGAGCAAGAAGGGAGACAGCAGCCTTATTTCTCAGTTCCTCCCACAAGGGAAGGCAAGAGACTGACCGACTGGTGAGTGTCCTGATCCAAGTTGCAAAACTACTTCCTATGATGGAGACGAGAAACTTATTTTTCCTCTGGATAAAGCCATGAGTAACACAGACGCTCACTCCAATTACCAGGTAAAAGTAGATGAACTATGTGTTGTAAATGATGCTGTTAAGCTCTTTTACTTGAGGACTCGAGGACTTATTCATCTCGAAAACACATGTGTAGTGCTTGGTTGTAAAAAGGTGAGATTGAGTTTCATCTTTGCCGTCTCTCAGCAGTGAGCCTCAGCTCTGCGTCACATTCTAGTTTAATGCTTACTCAGTACTAAGATAATTTTTTTTTTATCTCTACAGCCTTTGCAGAGAAGTTTTTGAGGTTGGGAAATATTTTTCTTTTAAATTCTATTTTCCATAAGTCCCCTTGCCTTGACTTCATACACAGATTTTCTGTCTCTTGAGCCTATCCTCAAAGCCCACTTCCTCCAAAGCCCCAGAGGCTACTGACCTCGGTTCCTTCTTCTATTTGCTGTTTTCTCCATCCTGAAGCCTAGCAGATGTGTTAGTGCCAGGGCATGCTGTGTGAGTAGATCCCTTCCTGTCTCCTTAGGCGACCCATGGGGACAAAAGGAGTGACTCTGACAGGCATAGAGTAGCATGACCTGACTCCCCACTCCAACCATCAATGCCACCTGTCTCAGGAGAAGCCAAATAAGAGTGTTTCTAAAGACAAAGACGGAGTAGGTACCAGGGTGCATTGCTGATATTTTCTGGGGTCCCTTTAACCTCAATGGGCCATAGTTATGGGTACAGTTCTTAGAGATGCCACAAAAGCCACAGTGGCCATGTTTTCTGGCCCCACCATTTTTGAGCTCTTGCTGATGGTTGAGACTGTCCTAGATGCACCAGACCTCTGCAGAAGATTTGGACCCCTAAAACACATGCATCCCAGATGGCTCTGCCTTGTGGCCTCTCTGGGGAGCCCTACCCTGTATGACTCTCCTCTTTGGGCAATATTGCAAGGGTTCTTGAGCAGGTCTGCATAGTGCAAGAGATTGCACCTGGCAGCCTGGTTCTCTGCTGTATAAGTAGTGTTCCCTTGGACCCCTTGGCTCCAGGGCACTGTCCCTGTGGTGCAGCATAGAGTCTAATACAGGCCTGTTCCAGTGGTCCTTTACCCTATGCCTAGTTTTAGGTAAAACAGGGTAGAGTGGGCTGTGTGGGCTATGCTAAAAGATCTGGGTAAGATTAGCAGCTAGTTATTGACTGAAGAATTCTGGAGACAAGTGGCAAAGCCGAAGACCTGAGGCCATTGGCAAAGGACGAGGAAAAAGGTTGAGACCTGAGGAGTGGGTGGTCCCAGACCACAAGCAGGGTAATGGTGGAGCCAGCCCTGCTCCTACCCCAGAGGCAGCAACAGTTGCTAGTAGGGCTTTTAGGGCTCCAGATAGCCACAAAGAGGCCATAGTCCCAGAGAGGGGTAGAGCCAGTAGAGGTGGTTATAAACCAGTAGAGGCTGTAGTGCCAAGGACTATAACACCAAGTGCTGTAGTATGAAGTGCTTAGAGGAGCCAGCAAATCTAGGCTCAGAGCGGGGACACTAAGGGCTGAGAGTCACTAGCATTCAAATCCAGGAACATGAATTTCAAGGGAGTGACACTGCCAGTTTGATAGTTCCATTCATTCTGGACAAAAGAACCTTTACCTGACTGATACTTGGGGCATCTTTGGAGTGTGTGTGTGTGTGTGTGTGTGTGTGTGTGTGTGTGTGTGTGGAGCCCAGTGCCTCTCTACCTGGGAGCCACATCCGCAGTCATTTTAAATTTTTCATTATGAGACAGAGTCCTTGTTATGTAGCCCACCTGTCTCGAACTCACCGGTTAGCCTGGTTGGCCTCAAACTTGCAATCCCAAGCATTCAAGATGACAGGTGTGCAGGACCACACCTGGGCCATCCACTTTCAGTGGTGATCTCAGCATCAGCCCACAGAGATACCCATCCACTCCTGCCTTTTCCTTTCAAAAGTCCTTAAGAGACAGGAGGTGAAGTCCCACCTGTGTCACCTGGGGACCCCTACCGCTGATGCCAGCCACACCTGTGGTGGTCTTTCCAACTGATCTCTCTCCAAACATCCCACTCTACCAGCTACCAGCAGACTCAATGGCTGCTCATTGACCATGCCTTGCCTGCCTTATCCCATTCAATCTGGGCTGTGTCCTCTTCTGCTCCCCACTTATCTATTCTTTAAGGGCTAGTACAGTCCCCACCCCCAACTGTGCCAGTGCAAAACCTCAACATAGTGACTCTGCCACCGCCCCATTTGCACAGCCTGTATCTTGCTTTTTTGTCTGGGATGTGTTCCCTGCCAGGTCTCCTGCAGTAGACATCTCTCTGAAGACATGAGTACACCTGTACCAAGGACCATACCTGGCTGTTTGAACTAATTTTCAGCAAAAGAGGCCTTAATGACAGGCCAGGTCTTTTTGTCTCAGGTCTTGGCTTTGAGGGCTGTGGTTTCCAAAGGGGAGGAGCTGCAAGGCTTTTTGTCCTTTCTCTGCTGTTTGAAGGGGTCACTGACCCTTTCTCAGCTAATCAGCTGGTGGAAATGTAGCTGTCCCGCCTGGGCCACCCAGCGCACAAGGCCTTCTTGCTCCCCTTCTCTCTCCAGAGTAATAAACAGAGTCGTTACCAGGTGCCTCTCGCAGCCTCTTGTGCTGGCAGGTTATTTATATGCAAATTCGCCTGTCTGTGGCTGTGGAGGCTCATAAACATGATAACAGCAGCTTCTGTAGGGGTTCAGATGTGATGGAAGGCGGGGAAAGGCCCTCCAGCTTCTGCTGGAGAAGTTAATATGGGATTAGCCACAACCAATTAGATAGTATCAAACCCAAAGGGATCCAGCAGCTTAGCTAGACTGAAGATTGGGCTGAGGGAGGGCGGCTGCGGCTGTCAGGGGACCCCGGGACTGGCAGAGCCCTCCCTCAGGAGCCCAGGCCTGGGCATCCTTGGATGGGGCAGGGGTGGGAGGTGGGGGAGAGGTGTCGCCCTGTCCGCACTTAGGTCTCTCTGACCTCGAAGATGCTGGCAGTAGGAGATATGGAGAAACTCTACGCAGGTGGGCCAAGTCACAGCAGACTGTCACGGCCAGCCTGCTTCGTGTACACTGGACCTTTGCTTGCACATCCTTCTACCTCCTTTGCCTGGTGACTGTCCTCTGTCCTCTAGGGCTCCCTTGAACATCATCTCCCTGGAAAGCTTGCTCGGCCTGTCCCTTCCTGAACTTTGTGGACTGGACTTTGTGCAAGCTGCCAGCGTGCTGCCCCTCATCCACTATTCTTGCATCTTCTGTCTCGCCTGCAAGCAGTCCAAAGCTTCAACACCTTTTCTTTTGTCTTTGATCTCCTAGCACATGTTGGTATAAATAGAAGATTGTTGAACATTGTTTGAAAGGATGGAGGGAAACCAAAAAAGGCAAGCATATTTGGGCTAAAAATCTGACTTGCACTACTTTTGTATTTTTGGGCTTTGAGACTTAGTTTCTTCATCTGTAAAATGGGGATAAGAAACTTTCACCTGACTATCCTATGTCTTGACTGTACAGGAGCAATTTGTTCAATTAAATTGTTTACATTCTCTTGCCAGTGAAGCCAGCAAGGGCCTGGAAACATCTGGAAGTAAATTCCTTACCTAACAAAGTGTTCTTGAGTTGTCTTTTGGGAAAAGCTTCCAAAACTCACTCAAGTTTGGCTTGAAATTGGCTTTTAATGAATGGATATTGGCAGAAGGAGAAAGTTCATGTGGTCTTGTTGATGTCACAAGCTTAGACAATTCCCAATGCAGAGTGTGATACTCACCCCAAGAAAGGCATGGCAACCATCGACGGAAGTGCCGAGCCCTGAGCACTTTTTCTTTCTGTCATCTAGTCAGCAAGTGGCTTCTCCCCACTGCCTTCTGTCCACTGGCTTCCTATAATTGTTTTTCCATATTTACTGATCTGGGAGAAAACTGTAACTTTGATTTTGTTCTGCTTGCTGGTCAACCCTACAATGAAGCTCTTTTTGTAAAATCCAGTGTTGGCATCTGTGTGCTTTGGGCTGGGAGCCCTTGCTGAGCATCTCTGTGAACTGTCTCCCTTTCCTGTCCCTCCAGGGCATCAGGCCACCAGTCAGATTTGCTCTCAGAGTCTGCCTGTCCCTGTGGAAGGTGATCAAAAAGATGAACTCAGCAGTCACAGAAGGGGAGGAGAAAAGGGAGGGAGAAGAGAACTGCTTGGAGGAAGGAGAAGCAAGAAGCCCAGCCCCTGAAAACACTTTCCCATTTTGGGGGCCTTCCTGGGGGTAGCAGGGAGCACTGTAGTATAGTGTGGAGAAGGGGCCTTGAGCACCGAGTGAGGGAGGTGCTGTTCTGCTCGCCGGTCAGTTGACAAGTAGGAAATGCTGCCCGCTGTGCCGTTGGCCTTGCCAGGCACTGCCCTTACCCCAGCAGAGGAGATTAGTGAGGCTGCTCTCGCTGCCTCACAGCTGAGCAGCTGGGCCACGGCTGGTTCCCACACGCTCTCTCTAACAGCCTTCTTTGGTGACCTCACTGGAGCTTGGTCATTGTGCACACGACCCATGCTCCTCTCAGTGTGCTGTGGACTCAGCGTTCTGCTCCATCTGGTGCTCGAGTGTGCGCTTGCAGGCTCGGAAGTACAGTCTGGAAAGAGCTGTGCAGAGCATCAGGTCCAACTTGCTCTCTTACCAATGAGGAAAAAGAGCCCTGAGAGCCGTGGTGGGGTGTATCTCTCGACTTATGCGGAGGCTGAACCAGGATCCTGGATCCCAGAGTGCTGCTCCTCAAGCTGTGTATTTCCCACCAGTGCCAGGAGCGGGCAACTTCCTCTACATCTGCCTGGAAAATGCTGTCACTGGTCAGTGTCCAGCAAGAGAGGCCAATAGGATGTGTGGCAGCAGAGCAGCTATGCAATTTCCTCCTCCCCTGAATTATCCACCCTCTAGCTCTCTGTTCACAGCTGTATGCATCTTAGAGCTGGCTACTAGCAAGCAAGAGTCCTTTCCTTATCTTCTCTTACTTTCCAGTTGAATCTTTTGCCTATAAATTCATACTGTTGCTTTAGCTTTAATTTCCATTATCATTAATCAAGGACGCATGACGGCTAGTGACGACTTCACCACCCGTCTTCCTGTGAGTCCAGCTAAAATCCTAGGAGCCATCCTCCATTCCTTTCTCTCAATCTTCACGCCACAACCAACCGGTCCCCAGGTCTGGGCCTCTGTCTCTCCTGATACCCACAATCCTGTGAGCTCTGTGTGCTGTGTTCCCCTCCTTAGATTCCTAGCCCCTACACTCCCTGGCTGGACCCAGGCCTCCTAAAACAAAGTACAGAAAGGCTGGCTGCTTCCTTTTCCTTTCTTCTTTTCACCTCAGAACACACAAAAACATTGTGTTTCTCCTGCAGGCCAGGACAGCCCAGTCCTCAGAGATGGAAGGGCTTGGCTCCCCTCCTGGGTAGAAGAGAGAAGGAGGTGGGGGAAGAATGCCTTTCATTCTTTACCAGTAGCCTACAGTGGAGAAGGCAAGACAGATCTAGTATCTCTCCACAGGCTATTCCCCCACATGATGTTCTTAGTAAACCATCCTGTTACATTTCTGAGGCAGATCTGATCATGTCTTGTCTCTATTTAAAATATTTCCATGGCTCCCCATTGCCCTCTAGATAAAACCTAAGCTCCCTATGACATCAGACTCGCCAGGATCCAGCTGGGACTTACTTCTCCTCGGAACTGCCGCTTCTCTTCCGCTCACCTCCTTCCTTCTGCTGTGGCCAACTGATGTGGGATTTAATCATGTATTTGACTTTGTCACTCGGACCCTTGGACATGCTGTCCTTTTAGCCCTAAGTACCTTCTGCTCTCTGCTTTCCCTCCTCTCTATACTTCCAGATTGGAGTGTGGACCTGGTGTGTTGTGAATGCTCCATAAAGGTTAAGCAAGCTCCATTCTCTGACATGCCTAGAAAATCTAGAATTGGCCCCACAGGTATATCCAGGGCACCACATAGCTGTATATTATTTGCTCAGTCATTAGAACTTTCTCATCTCTTTTATGAGATTCAAGTTTCCTCTTTAATCTTTACAATAGTCTGATGGAGGAATTGTCATTGAAGAGGGAGCCAGGGCAGTAGATCCCACTCCTAATGAAGAGGCAGGGGACTATTAGTGTCTCCAGTGATGACCACCATCTCAGTCCAGCTGCCCTCATGCACAACCTTCCCAGCTCTCAGGGTCACAATGAGGTTTCTGACCCCAGAGAGCATTGTATGGAGCCTCAAGCATAGCTGGTAAAAGCACTGGAACATTGGTCCTGCCTCGTGGTGCCCAGGCTCATCTAGGCCCCAGATGGATGTCCAAGAAGTAGAACTATTAAGTAGTTTCTCAAATTCTACCCAACTCCCACCCAACCTATGAGAAGTCTAAAGAAGAGACAGCCAGGAAACATCCTCAGGGAAAGCTCCAGGAGGCCCAGCTGCAATGTAGAGTCCGTGGGAGAGGCCTCCTGGGACATACACAGTAGAGGGTCATTCCTTAGGGATAGACCCTGCTGTGGCTGAGAACAGCATTCTCCTCATCACACACTCACAGAGAACATAGCATTCTCTTTCCTTTGACTCATTTCTAACCATACTAAACATGGCAGTGGTCAAGAGACGAAGGCCATGTGTATGGCTGAGGAGAAGCCTGGAAAGTGTGACCTCTGCCCTCACTCCTGGAGATGTGTGGTGTAGCCTCAGAGCTAAGCTGCATGCTGGTGTGCCCTGCTTCAGTGCCAGCCAGTGCCCATTAATGCTGACACATCAGGGAACTTGTCACCAGATGAGTTGAAGGAGCTCCATTTGTCTTCAGTAACAACCCTGTTGTCCTTGGCACCACAATAACGTCAGCTTTTTAGTCTTAAGTTTCTGGAATGACATGCAGCCATGAACACACCCTGTCACTGCCGAGAAGCGGGTGAGAACTGTGGACTGATGATTTTCCCCATTTATTGAGAATGTTGTACATGTTGGGTATACATTATGATCACATTCAACAAGGAGAATTTGTACCTGTATATGACGTATCTTGATTCTCTTTTACAAGCTCCTACCCTTCTGTATATATAAGTTTTGTTTCTGTTATTTTTTGTTTTTACCATTGAATTTTTTCTTTCCCTTCTTTGCTTTCCCCTGCCCACTTTCTCCTTTCCCTTTGATTATTTTCCTCCTATTTCACAATACCTATTATACCTTCTGGACCTCATTTATACCTTCAGTTTCTCATTGAACTGACAATTTGTGCAGCCAGTGTGTGTGAGAGGAGCCCAGGACAGAAGAGCAGGCTGGAGGGGTTAGCGGTCCCATAGCACCCACTTCAGGAAGTGTCCGGGGACGTCTACTAGGCACACACGCACCATCAGAACCTCACCCTGCCATGCTCTGCGGCGCTCTCACTCTGTTGGCTTCCAGGGTTCAAAAACTTGGAGTCTACTTTTTTCTTCCATCTACACAGGTTTTCATACTGAGTTGGACACTCACACTGAGTTGGTCATGCTCCTTTCTTCTAAGCAGTGTCTTTCATTTGGGGTGGTTTTCATCATCTAGACTTCATACTCTGTTTCCTCTAACTTATTTTCCATACAAATGCCACCTGAGACTTCTATCATTCTGCTGTTATCAGGAGACTCTTTTCCTCCAAAACTTACACTGGCTCCTCCTTCCTAAAACATAAAATAGGGATGTACTACCTAGTCTTTTCTTACATATTCATCTTGATTTTCTTCTTTCACCTTGCTTTCCAGTGACATTCACATCGGCAAATCAATATCACTCCTACAGTCTTCATCCCAAATGGCTTTCCTCAAAGCTCTCTTTAGCCCTGATTTCCTTATGTCCCCACCCTGTCTCATTTCCCCTTCTTGGAGTTCTTGGATGGCCTTTGTCTGTTTTTTCAGATCACTCTGCTTCTTTTCTTTCTGCCCAATTCTTAAATATCAGTGTACCAACTTCCCCTTCTTGAGCATTCTTCCTCTTCTTCATCCTCTTCTTCCCTGTGTCTCTCCTTGGGTGACTTTTCAATTCCAGACTTCAGCCACTACCTATTTGTTATTGATGGACAAAGCTACATCTTTTGTCCAGACTGGCAGTTTCTGAGGGGCTGTGTGCCAGATGATCTTTGAAATATATCTTTTCTAAGAAGTAAGCAAAAAGTAAGCTTTATAAATAAGTAATATAAATATCAACATACATATTAATTATGAAACACACTCATATTTGAAAGTATGTTCTCAGAAATATTTTACTGGCAGAGATGTGTGACAGAGATTTCAAGCTGTCTTAAAATATCTACTCTCCATTTCTTCCATAATAGAAATAGTTGTGCACATGGCTGCTCCAATGTCCTGTCTCCCTTACAGCTAGTTTTGCTCTATGGGTTATGAGTAGAAATGATGTATGCATCTCTTAGGGGTATGCTGCAAAGTGAAAGGACTCATCTCTAGCCCCATACACTCTTTGGCTGGAATACAGAAGGTGACAAGCCATCTGGGGTTATACTCACACAGCAGGCCACAGGGAACCTGACGCAGAGTGAGCCATCCTCCTGCTTCCGGACAGAGTCTGGTCTATGTTGGCATAAGAAGATGTGTTGTGGAGAGCATCAGGAGATTGTATCTTTGGAGTAGACATTGGTGTTTCATGGTGGGGACCAACTATGAAGAGGCTTTGTGACAGAAAGAATGCTATAATGGTGCACAGGAAGATCATACCTCCCGGTACCCTTGAAGCTAGGTAAAAATCACATTTTTTGTATGGCCAATGGGGTGACAGGTCCCGCTTCTTGGCCATAGCCCCCTCTTCTACTATAGGGTCCCCATATTGTCTTTCCTTTGACGCCTTTGCTAGAGTCAACTTGAAGCTGTAGGATGGTGGTGGCATAGGTCCCTAACACTGCTAAAAGGAGAATTTGCCAGGAGAGCAAATATATGTGGTGAATGGAAATTAATGTTTGTCATGTCAAGCCACTGAAATTTAGGTGTCATCTGACACAGCAGTTACCTTTTATTACCCAAATTGAGCTTTATAGTGGTTTTGTGAGCATTATAACCAAAGGAAAGGAAAACAGAAAAGATGGTGTAGGGACACTGTGCATTGATTGGAGTGGGTGAGCAGACATTCAAGCCTTTGAGTGAGGCTCTTTTTAGGGACTTCTGGGAGATGAGATCTCGTTAACTCTGTGCTCAGAAATCTTTCTCTATCATGGATTTTACTTTCCCTCCTTTGGGCTCTCAAGGAGACTTGCATAAGTAGTTATAAATCCATACTTCCCTGTGTCATATGTAAGATGTATATTATGTGTATAGAATATATTTACATAATTTTTAAACAATTTACACTTTAAAAATTAATTTAACCTCTGAGAGCTTACATTATGGAATTATATACTGCACAAGCTCTTTTGAAAAATTGATTTTTTTGTGTGTGGTTTAGGGCTTGAACTCAGAGCCTCATGTGTTCTAGGCAAGTACAAAAGTTGAACTTCTAATTTTGAGATGTTAGACCCATATGCAGTTGTAAGAAGTATCTAGACAGGTCTTGTGTATACTTTAGCCAGTTTCTCTGATGGTAAAGCCTTACCATACCGAACTGCATAATGACACCAGTATAGTCAAGATGCACACTATTTTTCACCACCACAAATACTCTTCAGCTGCCTTTGTTCAAACTCCCTCCCTGCCCTCCCACTCCCATCTTCTCACTTCCCTCTCACAGCCACAAGTCCGTTCCTCATTTCAAGTTTTGTCATTTCATGAAAGTCATGTGACTAGAATACGGTGTGTGACCCATCGAGATTGGCTTTTGTTACTCAGTGTAATTGTTACACGCACTCATCTCTGGTTTCTTTTTTGTCACTGAGTAGTATCCCATGGCTGCGCCATTCATTTGCTTGGAGGATATCCGGGTTATTTCCAGTTTGAGATTATTATGAATAAAGTGGCTATATCATGGATGTGCAGGTTTTGGCATGAACATAAGCCTTTATTTCTCTGGGATAAAGCTCAAGAGCGTAATTTCTGGCTCGTATGGTTGTGTGTGTTTCGCTTTTTAGCTTTTTTCCCAATCTGCTAAACTATGTTGTAGAGCAGCTGTATAATTTTACAATCCAACCAGCCACATGTAAGTGATCCAGTTTTTCTGTAGCCTTGTAAGCATTTGGAGTTGTCACTGTTTTTTTATTTTGGCTCTTCTGATTGGTATGCAATACTATGCTGTTGTCATTATTCATTTGCATTGGTCTACTGGCTAATGGATGTGATCAACTCTTCATGTATTCATCTCCTTTCTCTATATCTTCTTCATTTAAATATCTCTTGTCTTTGCCTCTGTCCTTGTTCAACATTTATTTTCATTTTGAAACATTTTACATCTGTACTTTAGAACTGACACCCAGTAAATTACACCTACTTCAATAATTAAACATAACTTTGGATGTTTGTTCTTTGGTAGATGCTCCTTATCCAGTTGAGGAGAAACTCTCTGAGAATTTTTTCCTTTTAGTGTTGAATAGATAGTGAATTTTATCAAGTACATTTGCTATATCAGTTGATTCTTCCTTGGCCTATTAATATGATAAATTATGTCAATTGATTTTCGAACACTGAAGTAGCTTTACATCTCTAGAATGTATTCCACTGTAGTATGGTATATAATTTCTTTTGTATACAGCTGAATTCTGTTTGCTAGCATTTTGCTAAGCATTTTTACATCTATATTCATGAGGGATATCGGTATCCAGTTTTCTTTTTTTTTTTTTCTTATCTTTGTCTGGTTTGGATATCACTACCCTCAAAAAATAAATCGAGATTTCTTTCTCATCTATTTTTCTGGAAGAGATTGTATAGAACTTGTGTTAACTCTTATTTAAACATTTAATAGCATTATCCACTGAAACCATCTGGGCTCAAATGTTTCTTTCATAGGGGGAGTTTTAAAATTACGAATGCAATGTCCTTACTAGCTACAGAGGGTATTTAAATGAAATTCTGTTTCATATTGAGTGAGTCATGGTAGCTAGTGTCTTCCAAGGAACTGATCAATTCTGTCTGAACTCTCGACTTTCAGTGCGTGGAGTTGTTTGTCGTACTTCTTTAGTATTTTCTTGCTGTCTGCAGGGTCTCTACTGATACCTCCTTTTTTTGTTCCTTTTACTAGCATTTTATGACTGCTATTTTTTTCTTTGCCAGTCTTCTAGAGGTTTGTCAATGTTATTGATCTTTTCAAAATGCTAGCTCTTTGTTTCATTGATTCTCTATTATTTTGCTCTCTTTTGGTGTTATTAATTTTGCTGCTTTCTGTGTTTTTCTTTCTTCTTGCTTTGTGTTTATTTTGCTCTTATTTTTTCAGCTTCTTGATGTAAGAACTTAGATTATTGATTTGAGATTTTTCCTCTTTCCTTACATACACTTTTAGTGCTATAAATTTTCTTGTCAGTTTTGCCTTAGCAAATTTTTGTATGCTATACAGTCATGAGCCACATAACATTTTGGTCAATGACAGACTGAATATATGACAGTGGTTCCATAAGGTTATATTTCCTGGTTATGTCATAGCTGTCAGTTTTTACAAACACACTGTGCTGCTTACACAATGACAAAATACTGTAACAACACTTTTCTCAGAATGTATGCCTATAATTAGGCGATGATTGTATTTCATTTTCAGTCTGTCAGTGTATGTTTAAAAGTTTGCCTTAAGACTTCCTCTTCGGACTGGGGATTTAGCTCAGTGGTTCTGGCACCTGTCCGGCTAGTGCAAGGACCTGGGTTCGATCCTCAATCCTTGGTAACCACATACTACACGGGCATGGAGACTCACGTCCAGCCGCAGTCAGTAGCACATTCCACAGTGCCAGGCGTGGTGGCTCATGCCTGTAATCCCAGCATTCAGAAGGCAGAGGCAGGAGGATTGCTGTGATGTGAGTTTGAGGCTTACTCTTTGGCCCACAGATTATTTAGAATTATGTTGTTGAGTTTTCAAATGCTTAGTGATTCTCTTATTATTAATTTCTATTTTATGCCATGGTAATTAGAAAGTACACCCTGCATTGTTTAACTTTTAAAAATTATATTCTGTATTTTTTTTTTTGAGACAGGATTTCACTATATATTTGAGGCTGGTCTTGAATTCATGGCAATCCTGCCTCAGCCTTCTGAGTGCTGGGATTAGAGGCATGTGCCACTATGCCCAGCTATTCTGTTAAATTCTGTTAGCTTTTTCTTTTCTTTCTTTTTTTTAATTGAAATCTTTATTGGTACATTACATATACACATCATAATTGCACTCCACAATAAGGATTTGTACCAGTATAAGACACAACTTAGGGGCCAGGGAGTTAGCTCAGTGGTTCCGGCACCTGTCTTGCAAGCACAAAGACCCAGGTTTGATCCCCGGTGACCACATATAATACTGGGTGTGGAGACTCACACCCAGTAGCAACCAGTACCACATGCCACAGGGCCGGGCGTGGTGGCTCACGCCTGTCATCCCCGCATTTGGGAGGCAGAGGCAGGAGGATTGCTGTGATTGAGTTTGAGGCTGAGCTCAGGGCCAGCCTGAACCACAAAGCAAGACCCTGTCTCAGAAAACCATAAAAAAAAAAGACACAACTTAATTCTCAGTTTTTCCTATAGCCCTACCCACCCTACCACCTCCCTCTATACATAAAATTTGTTTCCTTTCTTTTTTGTTATAATCTCATTATTTTTCCCCATTCATTCCATTTCACCTGAGTATTTTCTATTTCACAATATATAACATACAATTCTAGGACTCATTTACATCTTTATTTTCTCATACCAGAGAAAAGATGTGATATTTACCTATCTATGACCTATTTATTTTACTTATGAGGATATCCTCAAGGTATGTCCATTTAAGTATAAATGATTCAAACTTATCATTTTTTATGGCAGAGTAATACTCCATTCTATAGAAGAACCAAAGCTTTTTTATCCAGTCTCCAGTGGATGGACATTTGGGTTGTTTCCAAGATGTAGCAATCACAAACTGAGCTGCTATAAACATGGGTGCCCATATGTCACTGTGATATGAGTCTTTTAATTCTTGTGTGTATATACCTAGCAGGGTGATTCCTGGGTCAAATGGGACCTCCAATCCTAGCTTTTTGAGGAATCTCCAAACTGATTTCCTCAGGGGTTGTACTAGTCTACATTCCCACCAACTGTGGAGAAGGGTTCCTTCTTCTCCGCAGCCTCACCAACATTTGCTGCTGCTGATTCAGCTGCAGCCATTCTCTATGGAGTGAGATGAAATCTCAGTGTTGTTTTCATCTGCATCTCTCAAATGACTAATGATGTTGAGCATTTCTTCATATGCTTCTTAGCTGCTCTTCTTCCTCTGAAAAATATCTGTTCATTTCAGATGTCCATTTTTGAATTGGGTCATTAAATTTGGGTGGGCTGATTTTTTTGAGCTCTTTATATATTTTAGATAGTGACCCTTTGTCTGAGGAACAGTTGGTAAAGATTTTTTCCCACATTGTTGGTTGCCTTTTTGCTCTGTTGGAGCAAAGCTCTGCCTTTTTGCTGTGCAGAAGCTTTTTAAAGGAATGAGGTCCCATTTGCTGATTTCTTCTGCCAATTACTGTGCTATAGAGGTTTTGTTCAAGAAGTCTTTCCCTAAGTCAGTGTCTTCAAGAGTTTTACCTAACCTGTTTTGCAACAGGTTTAGAGTGTCTGTTTTAATATTTAGGTCTCTTATCCACTTTGATTTTAGCTTGGTACACGGTGAAAGAGTTAGGTCTAGTTTTAGTCTTTGGCAAGTTAAAGCCCAGTTTTTCCAGCACCATTTGTTAAAGAGGCTATCTTTCCTCCATTGAGGATTTTTGGCTCCTTTGTCAAAGATGAGGTGGCTCAGTGTATCTGGAATAGTTTCTGGATCTTCTAGTCTACTCCATTGATCCCCAGGTCTGTTACTTTGCCAGTACCACGCAATTTTTATCACAGTGGCTTTATAGTATAGTTTCAGGTTTGGAGTTGTAATACCCCCCACCATGTCCCTGTTGCTTAGAATTGCTTTTGCTGTTCTAGGTCTTTTGTGGTTCCAGATGAAAGTTTGGATTTTTTTTCTCTAGATCTGTGAAATATGCTGTTGGGATTTCAATTGGGATTGTGTTGAATCTGTATAATAGCTTTGGGAGTATAGCCATTTTGACAATATTAGTTCTTCCTACCCAGGAGCAAGGTATGTCTTTCCATTTTTTAATATCATCTTCTAT